>APFE031465324.1:11575-48462 GCA_000404065.3 Pinus taeda | reverse complement strand
TATAGGGGCCTAACATGCCCCTCTCCTTCAAAAAGTGTTGTCCTCAACACTTGAGTAGTTCTTGATGCTTCTGTATAAAATTATTGTCCTCCCATGTGGAATCTTCCGTGGGTAAATTCTTCCACTTAATGAAATACTCTGAAATTAATCGATTTCGTAGCTATCGGGTTCTTGTTTCTATGATTGCTCCAAGTTTCAATATGGTTCTTCCTTCCTCTTCAATTTCTGGAAATATTGTTTGAATTGGGACCTTTTGTAACTTTTGAATAAGTGGCCATACTTCTTCATCCTTCTTCCATTCTTCCCTTGCTTCGTTTATCCAATCTGATTGGATAATAGAAATAGAACAAAACAATTCTTCCACATCCTCATCCTTGAAGAGTCTTCCCATTCGGTAAGGTCGCCATTTTTTAAGTGCATGTAGTATTGCCAACATTTCCTTCTCATAAATAGCTTGCTTGAGATGTCGCAGTAAAAATACCCAATCATCTACATCAAAACATTTTTCACTACGATATTGATCTACCTGTTGTTTCATTTGATTTTGCACCGAAGTGGCGTCATCCTTTAAAAGCTGGAGAACTTGTTGTTGATGCTCAATGTGATCTTTCACTGCTTGAACCTTTTTCTTCTTGATATGTCCTTCTATCTCTAGAGTTTGAGAAGTGGTAATTTCTTCCAATCCTTTACAAAATATGGTCGGATTCATTTCTTGATGCTCGATGTAATCTTTCACTTCTTGAACATTTTTATTCTTGATATTTCCTTCTATCTTGATAGTTTGAGAAGTGGTAATTTTGACCAATGAATTACAAGATATGGTTGGATTCATTTCTTCTTTCTCAATGTAATCTTTCACTTCTTGCACCTTTTTCTTCTTGATATGTCCTTCTATCTTGAGAGTTTGAGGAGTGGTAATTCTTGCCAATGCTTTACAAGATATGGTCTGATTCCTTTCTTCTTTCTCTGGGATGGGGTCCTAGTGTATATCCTATTGTTTTGATGGTTCTTGATCCTTTTCTTCCTCCTCTTCATATTCTATGTAAAATAATTTCTTCTCAGCACACTTATGACCTTTAGTGCATTTGCTATCACAATTGTAACAAAGACCTTTTTCTCTTTTTTCTTCCAATGTTGTGGTGTAACCCTTGTAGGTTGTGGAAGGCTAGGAGAAACAACACTTCCATCTTTATAGTTGTGAGGGGTATGCTTCCTGGTTTCCATAATTTTGCTCTCCATTATGTCACAAAGACCTTTTTCTCTTTCCAATTGTTGTGGTGTTGCTCTAAAGAAGGTGTTGCTCTTTGTATCCTCATAATGTGCTATCATTTCCTCCGTGAAAATTGACCACGTAACAAGTTTTTTACGGGAACAAAGCCCTTTATACCATAAAAATTGATCCGGTTCTAAATATGAAGATGCAATACATACCTTTTGTAACAGTGGTACACCATGTAGATCAAAATATTGCTCCATTAGTATCCAATTTACCGGATCCTTGCCATCAAACTTCCTCATCTCGCTTTTTCTTGATTTTAGGAGCTCGATCTTGAAACGACTATAACTCTGTAATTTCTGATCTTCTAGTTCTAAAATTGTGACCTGTAGTAGCCCTTTGTGTCCTCTTTCCAATGCCACTAGGCTGATCCAAATTGGATTCTCCAAGGATGAGTTATGCCTAATTCCCATGGTTACCTGATTATAGATTAGTTCAATAAAGTGAACTTGTACGATGTGTCACGTGTCACTGTTTTGACCTTTGGATCTAAAACTACAGTCCGTCCTCTTTCTATAACTTCTTATGAAATTTCAAGTTGATGCTCATAGACAAAGTTATGACGATATTCCCCAGGTCACCTGTTTGGAATGTAATTCGAGAGTTTGCAAAAAAACCTAACTTCCTTAGACTATATCTCCAAAAATATAGCGAGAAAGGATCTGAAATTCAGAGCGAAGGTTCAGACCAATTTTGTCTCAAATGGGTTTTTTTCTTAGCTTTTGAAACTTTGTAGAGAAATAGTTATAGTGAAAATCCCACGATGACTTGTTTAGAGCAGCAAAACCCTAGAATCCACAGCTTTGATACCAAATGTTATGAAACCAGCTCAGAAAAAGATAGAAAAGATAGATCAACGCCTTAGAATTCATCCTCTTCGAGGGGGCAACCTCCTTTACATTACACAAATGAACAATTCTTGAATGATACAAATGAAAATACCTCCTTTCTATATATAGGAGTCTAAGGGGTCATAATATAATTAGAGCTGACATAACAATAATAATGTAAGAGCATAATAATAATAATAGTGGGCTTCTATGGGGCACAATACTACCAATATTGGCACTACATGGGTACATTAATATAATAAGGGGGTTGTACTAATAACAATAAGGGGTTACACTAGTAGTATAGGGGCCTAACAGATAACCATGATGATAGAAGTGTAACAATAAGATTGATTTTAAGGATCTTCGGGTTGGCCTTGTTTAGGTTTTGATAAGCTTAGTAAATTGGACAATGTGATAAAATCTGGATGCCCTGACCTGATGGTTGAGTAATATGATGAAGTGATGTAGTGATTATAATATTTGAAGTATGGTGATACACTTGTCAACTACCCTGATCATATGAATCTAACTCTTGATGAAAGTTTGATATCATGTTCATGTGTGATGATGAAGTAGCTGATGCTAACATGTTATGACCATGATGATTATGTGTTCTAGATCCTGATATAGTTTGATTTCATGATCTAATAGTTTTGTTAATTCATGACAATATTATTTTAGACAAGTTGATGATTTGAATGATGATGATTGAAGCAACTACTCATTAAGAGAGAGAAACTATCCATAAGATCCCTACAGCTATTATCATTTGCATTAAATATATGGAAGATTCTTTATTATTGAAGTAATATTTTTGACATAAATAAAAAAAATATCTGACGTTGTTAGTCTACAACAAGTCTTGGTTTGAGAAGAGAGGGTTTTTCTTAGTCTAATCCCCAACCACATGGAAGAAGGCTTAAGAATGTGATTATAAGCCTCCTAATCGCACATAAGATGGCCTATGGGAGTTGTTGTGCCTACAGGTCACAAAATATGAAGCCTCATGCTCGAAATAAGAAGTGCACCAGGAGTATGACAATCATACAAATATGGAGTAGACAATAGAAAGTTCTATAAGCACAGAAGTTTGAATGTTTGACTTAGAGAATATGAATATGTTGACTAAACTTATGTTTGCAGGGGCCCGAAATATGCATATCAGTATGCCATTTTGATTTGATCATTGATTTGATAATAGTTGCAAGGGTTTGAAAAGATTTATTATTTTAATAGAGATGAGCAGTATTGGAATTTTGACATGATGCCTGATAATTCATAGATATGTTTTGGCTTATGGACGGATTGGATTCACAATGATAGCGAATTAGGGTTTTGAATTGATAACTTATGATTTGACTTGATGACAGTGATGTGTGGGCACAGTGACATTCAATGATTAATATTGGTATTTAATAGAGATTATGTATTGGCATCATTGGCTTTGAAACATTGGTTGAAGTATAAACAATTGTGACTTATCCTTGGTATATGCATTTGCATCTAGTGATAGAAATAATTCATATTATGATTATGTGGATGGCTTGATGGAATTTAATATTGCTTAATAAAAATTTGTTGACATTAAAATAGATGAAGTTATGACTTGGTATTTTGATGTGAGCTCTTCATGACACATGGTCCAAAGAGTTTGTCATAGTGATACTGGTAGAAACTTTTATGACTTTGATATTAGCTTTGATATGGCATCTAAGGCTTGATAAACTGACTTAGTTGATTTGATTGCACATTATTGATATTTGTGAGGTTGAGCATATTGGTTGGTCAAGTTTAATGTTTACAGATAGCATTAAATGGTTTGAAGCAAGCTTCCTAAGCCTGGTATGTCCGCATTGACAATTATCTGGTGAAGCCAGGAAGATGTTCCAATCCAAACCGCTACTTCAAAACTGGTCTAAGGTATGAATTTGACTTTAATTTTATATACTAATGGTGTATTCTTGATAGGTAATGAGCCTTTGATAATCAAAGTAAGAGGGAGTTGGCCTCTAAAGTTCGAAATGAAGAATCATGGCATGATGAATTACTGTATGAAGTTTGGAAAAAAAAATCTATATAATGAAGATATTGAAGAGTGTTTAAATAGTGTAAATCCTTGGACACTCCGATTAAGAAATTATGTAAAGATAGTTGATTCAAGCATTGGTGTTTCATGATCTAGGTGGCTCCAGACACATGCAAAACTCCCAGAAGACTCAGAAAGGGTCAAAATTCAAAGTGGTTAGAACGTTCCCAAACCAAGACAAGAACGTAGTGCTCGTCTCCCTGATTCCAACGGTATGAACGGTACTCAAATCCGAGCTCGTATTGGGGAGATAAAACTCTTCAAAGTTTGACATGACAAGGGAAAAAGCGGGGCCCACAGTGCGCCACATGGCATCCCAATCAGCAAGTGAGACCCATAAATTACATGGAGGTGGACTAATAGCCTATTAGCCATTGAAACTTAGTGCTCATCAATTGATTCCTTTCTCCTGCAAAAAGGCAAACAAAAAAACATGATATTAAAATATCTCATAAAATATAAAAATAAACCTAATAACCAAAAATCATATATATTAACCCAAAAAAAACCAAAAATCATATATATTAACAAAACAAAAGTTAATATATAAAAAAAACCGTTATTATATAAAACTTATGCCATAAAAATTGGGCATATTTGAATCCAAAGAATATTATAAAAGGATTTGTTATGGTTTGTTATAATATGCCAAAACCATATAAAGAAAATATTAAAACACATATATAGTTAATGGCATGGTATATAACATATATATAACCATATAAATCTTGTAATGTTGGAAAGCCATACCAAATGGCATGAAAAAATTTAAAGGGTGGTAAGCCATATCAATGACATAACAATTTTTTGTTAAAAAACTCAATGGATATCATACTTTGCAAGCATTGATGGGAGTGGCGGGGTTGAACCTGCTTGACCCATGTGGGCCGGCCCCCAACAGGTGACCTCGCAATTCGATATTTAACGGAATTCAATAAATGTTAAAATTGTGACACGGAAAAAGAAAGTAACCCCGTCATATTAAGGAGGGGCGGGATTTGATCCCCAATCTCTCCTCAACCTCCGCCTTCTAGCCTGCTTCGCCAATAATGAGCCATGGGCTCAGTGTTTGTTAGCTTTGCCCACGAACAATACATAAACTTTCATTCTGCGGAGGCATGGGGTAGAACCGAATGGAGATCAGCGAACGGTGTGGCCGAACCATGAAACTTTGGAACCTCGATTTTTCAGAACCATGATTTGCAATGCCGAGGCGGAACCATGATGGCACATTTTTCAACAAATATTCTGAGAGAACATTCCCAGATGCAGAGAGGAATCTAAAAGATTCCTTGGGAGGTAAGTTTTCTTAGTGTCAAAATGTAATCAAGTTTATAGTCATTTTTCTCAGATTTTCGCAGGGAACGCAATGGTGAGGTTAGATTCACCTTTGAGCAGTAGATTTGCAGAGTCCCAAGGGAAGAGAACCTTAAGGGAATCTTCCAGATTCCTTGGAGGCTGAAATTTCCCAGATCCAAAATGCAACCAATTTTATACTCATTCTTCTCATAATTTTGCAAGGATCCCAATGGCGAGATTAGTTTTCTTATTTGAGTTATAGATCTTGAGTCAACCCAGAGGAGGGAATCTTTAGAGAATCATGGGGGAATCTAAAAGATTCTTGTAGGCCCAAATTTTGCCAGTGTCGGAATTCGACAAATGGATAGTCAATTTTACACTTCTCGATGACAAAAATTCAGTGGTGCAGTCAGATTTTTCCGCCGAGCCTTCTATTTTTCGACCATTTTCCAAATTGGAGTGACGGTGTCAGATTTCAGAGTGTGGATAGTTGATATTATGCCATGCGATGCCACCATTTCGATGGTGCATTCAGATCCAACAGTTGAGTTTCCATTCTTCAATCAGCAACAGAGTTGAGGTATATGAAGTGTTGTTGTCATGTACTTCTTTGATCATTTGCTGTGAGATGTATTATGTTGTTTCGATTCCTGCTTGATGTATGATGCAAAACCTTGTGTCTACTTCATGTAAGATGTATGTATTTATCATGGATTGTCATGTATGTTTTGAGATGCCTTTGTTGCCATGATGCTCTTGTCACCATGTGTGAGATTATGTCATGTTGATAGGAGATCCGTTGTGAGTGATAGTTCCTGTAGCGGAACATCTCGCGGAGAGACCTTGCCACTCATGTAGAGGGGACATATCTTTGTATGACAGAAAACATAGTCCATGTACATCTTAACCATTTCCAGCACTGAATGAAGCGGCCAACACTATCTTGACACCGAGCCCGCATACGTAGTCCACACTGGACGAACTCCGTTATCAACTTCTCATGTCTATGATTTGTTGTTTGTCATTATGTTTCCATTTGCTTAAGAATGCATATATGTTCATTTATGCTTTGTTAAAATGCAATTCTAACCACATAAAGGGAGTAAAGGATCTTGGTTAAATCCGAGAGTTGAGTCAACACAGATCAAGTTTGGTATCATAGCAGTCTTCGTATGGATGTGAATTGCGAGTGTGAACAATGGAACGTGCAACAATGGAGGATAACAAAGAGATGTATGAGGCCATGCTCAGAGTGTCCAAAAAGATGTACATAATATATGAAGCTCTACAAGAAGAGACAAAGGAAAAGAAGTGATTGCAATTTCAGTTGCGAGCCACGAAAGAGGCCCTGAAAGAACTGAAGCACAACAACTAGAGTCTTCAAGTAGATAATGCTAAATTGAAGATGCTTCTACGAGAAGAGAAAGAGGAGAAATAAAGGTTGCTACGACAACTGCAAGCTAAGGACCAGGCATGGGAAAAGTTGCAGCGTGACCCTTGTGAGGTAAAAAGTAATTATGTGACTTCATGTACGTTTCCTGATTATGATTTCTCTTCTTTTGAAAATCATACCACAGGAATTGACTCCAAATTGCTGAAGAGAATGGAGCATGAAGGAAAAGACTTGGGCATTAATGGCCAAGGCATTATCAACCCCATCAAAGTAGAGGAATTACTCTGTCAGGCAGGACTTGGGTATGTCAGGATGGAATTTGGCGAATGTGCCAAGACAACCAGTGAACCACCAACAACATATGATGAGAAGCCCTCATCAGTTCTTTCCAACTCGATAGTGGAGGTAAAATATGTTGATTTCCCTTCAGTTTCATCTTCACATAGTATAATTTCTGTTGGAAATGTGGAGATACCAATTACAAGGACAAACCTGAGGCTCCTTACCAGGATTAGGTACAAGGAAAGATAACTCAACCATTGGAGGTCGTGCAAAGACCTCGATTTGCAGGGTTTGGATACACCAAAGGAGAATGATCAAGGGTGTCATATGCTTTCAAGACATTGTTGAAATCGTCGAGGAAAGAGAATGATGGGAACACATCACCACCATCCCATGACAATGCCCATTACAGGGAAAGAGCTGAGGCAAGCTCTCATCACCATAATTACACCAGAGACAACAAGGAAAGATATAACAAGTCTCAATATTCGAATGTTCATTTCGATTACAATCATGTTGTTAATGATGGACATAAATCATGGGATTGAAAAAAATGTACTTTTTTGTGGTTTACTTAACCATATATTTGCTGAGTGCTGGAAGATAATGACAACACGAAAGACGGTGAGGCGTTAAAGGTCTTCTCCATAGCAGAGAAAGAAGCAGGTTAAGCAGATTTGGAGGAAGAAGACTTATTGCAGTCATTGTGATAGAGGTGGCCATCAAAGAGCCATGTGTTGGAGGCTCCATCTAGAGCAATGCCTTAAATACAAAATGTCGGTGCATGAACCAGTTGAAAAAGGAGTTCGACAAGCAAAAACACCACAGGGAGATGACCCATTCACATTAATCAATGAAAAATGGTTTCTAGATATGTTAGCTTGTCATGGTCATGTTTTTTTAAATCACTTGTTGAAATTTAAAATGTAAAAGTGATGATGTGTTTTCCATCACTTGTTAAGCAAAAATTATATTTTGGCCTTGTTTTGATAGCTAGAATATTTATTTCCATTTTGATGTAATATTGACCATAGAGTATGTGTTATAAACTCATGGAAATTATGGGATGCTTGGGTCGTTAGTTGGTCATGTAAATTAAGCATGTAATTTGCAGAAAGGTACTACAGGTTTGCAGAGGATGCAGGTGTCGGCTCATCACTTATGGCTTCAAAGAACAAAGGTGAAGGAGAAGGAAGGGTGACCTATCAGGACACTTGTGGTGAAAACAGGGTACAAAAATAGTTGCAGATTATTTTTCATGCTTTGGGAGGACCAAAAGCTCCTTAGTGGGAAGGATTGATCCAGGTGGCTCCAAACACATGCAGAACTCCCAAAGGATTCAGAAAGGGTCAAAATTCAAAGTGGCCAAACCGCTCTCGAAACAAGACAATAACGTAGTGCTCGTCGCCCTAATTCTAATGGTGTGAACAACACTTGAATCTGAGCTTGTATGAGGGAGATAGAGCTCTTTACATGACAAGGTAAAAAGCGGGGCCTACATTTTTCCACATGGCATCCCAATGGGCCGGCCCCGTAATTCGATATTTAATACAATTCAACAAACGTTAAAATCGTGTACCGAAAAAAGAAAGTAACTACACCATATTAAGGAGGGGTGGGATTTGATCCCCGAACTCTCCTCAACCTCCGCCTTCTAGCTTCCTCCGCCACCAATGAGCCACAAACTCAGTCTTTCTTAGCTCCGCCCATGAACGATACATAAACCTTCATTCCGCATAGGCATGGGGTAGAACCGAACAGAGACCAGCGGAATGGTGTGGAAAAACCATGAAACTTTTGAACCCCGATTGTTCGGAACCATGATTTGCAGTGTGAGGCGGAACTATGGTGGCATATTCTTAGAGAATATTCCTTGATGCAAAGAGTAATCTAAAAGATTCCTTGGGAGGTAATTTTTCTCAGTGTCATAATGTAATCAAGTTTATAGTCATTTTTCTCAAATTTTCGCAGGGAACGTAATCGCGAGGTCAGATTCGCCTTTGAGCAGTGGATTTGTAGAGTTCCAAGGGAAGAGAATCTTTAAGAATCTTAAGGGAATCATCCAGATTCCTTGGAGGCGGAAATTTCCCAAATCCAGAATGCAACCAACTTTATGCTCATTCTTCTCATAATTTCGCAAGGATCTCAATGGTGAGATCAGTTTTCTGATTTGAGATGTATATCTCCAGTCAACCTAGAGGAGGGAATCTTTGGAGAATCATGGGGGAATCTAAAAGATTCCCACAGGCCAAGATTTTGATGGTGTCAGAATTCGACAAATGGATAGATAATTTTACACCTCTCGATGACGCAAATTCAATGGTGCAGTCATATTTTTCAGCTGAGCCTTCTATTTTTTGACCATTTTCTAGATTGGAGTGACGATGTTAGATTTCAGAGTATGGATAGTGGATCTTATGCCATTTGAAACCATGATTCCGATGGTGCATTCAGATCCAGCAGCTGAGTATTCCATTCTTCAGTCAGCAACAGAGTTGAGCTATATGAAGTGTTGTTGTCATGTAATTCTTTGATCATTTGTTGTGAGATGTATTATGTTGTTTTTATTCCTGCTTGATGTATGATGTAGAATATTGTGTCTACTTCATGTAAGATGTATGTATTCATCATGGATTGTCATGTATGTTTTGATATCCCTTTGTTGCCATGATGGCGAGATGCTCATTGTTGCCATGTGTGAGATTATGTGATGCTGATAGGAGGTCTGTTGTGAGTGACAGTACCTGTAGCGGAACATCTCGTGGAGAGACTTTGCCACTAATGTAGAGGGCACATATCCTTGTATGACAGAAAACATAGTCCATGTACATCTTCACCATTTCCAGCACTGAATGAAGCGGCCAACACTATCTTGACACTGGGCTCAGATCCGTTATCAACTTCTCATGTCTATGATTTGCTGATTGTAATTATGTTTCCATTTGCTTAAGCATGCAATACTCTGTTAAAATGCAATTCTAACCACATCACAGGAATAAAAGATCTTGGTTAAATCCGAGAGTTGAGTCAACTCGGATCATTTCATGTGAATACTTGTCCGTATATTCTGAGCCAATTAATGATTAAGTCCCTTCATACACAATGTGTTGCCACTAAGTACACTTTGAGATATTTGCATGAGACGATCAATTTTTGGTTTGAGTTATTCGTCCTATGATATGTGAATGCATGGATGTATTGATGCTATTTGGGATCATTACTGATGAGATGAGCACGAGATCTGCCATGATATTTTGATGAAAAGTCCATAGCATTAAGCACGACTGAGGTTGAGTATGATGTTGCTGGCATGTCTAGCTGTGAGGCAGGTTGAAGAAGCTCTTTGGAGAGGTGTCGGAGCAAGTTCTGGTTATGATAGGGATGCACTATGATAATAATGAGTGGGATCAGATTGGTAGAGAATTATGTATATAGCTGGGACTGAGATTTTTTTATATATTAAGATAGTGCCACTGTAAGATACAAGCTTAAGCTCATGGTTTTTACCTCAGTGAGAGGGAGGATGAATAAGGTATCTTTTTTTTGATGTATATTTGTTCTAATATAATATTTGAGATGTCTTACATGAACAAGAGACTGTTGCTATTGAGACATGATGATTGAACTCTTTAATGAGTTGTTGAAGCTGGTACCAAATATGAGCACGATGATATGGCTATGATTTACAGAAAGGAAGACTGGTT
Organism: Pinus taeda; assembly: GCA_000404065.3. Taxonomy (NCBI): domain Eukaryota; kingdom Viridiplantae; phylum Streptophyta; class Pinopsida; order Pinales; family Pinaceae; genus Pinus; species Pinus taeda. The sequence goes on along the minus strand of APFE031465324.1, from coordinate 37,589 downwards.
GAGGAAACAGAGCCTAATCTTCCTCCTTGTCTGAGCTCCCAGGGTGAGGAATGGAGATGGGGGGCTCTTGGGGTTGAGGGATCTATAGACAACAGGGTCGTAGATGTGACTCCCTTACCTGTCACCCATAGGGTCAAAGATGTTAGCTCCCCTATCTTGTTCTATGTAGAGTATACTCTATTTGGCATCATACCCACAAGTTGGGCTTGTTGGGAATATTGCTCCCTATCTAGCCAATGGGTTGAGAGAGTGCTTGGAGGTGTACAACCCAAGATGATTATGATGTATGTGTTCTACCAAATGAATCTTGAGGATCATTGTTGGGAAGATCAGTGGGAAATAGGATGGATTGAGATGTGCTACCCTATGTAATGACACCTATTGCTCGACAAAGGGTGGAAGTTGTTTTCTCCCCTATGAGATGATTTGGGGTGAGAGTGTCCAATAGGGCCTTCTCCACAGTCATAGACATGAGGTGAAAGTGTCCCATAGGATCTTCCTCATTGTAATTTTAGGTTGAGATTGACCTCCCTAATGTGGTTTTAGGTTGAGATGTGCTTCTTGAGGTTAATCTCTTTGATGTTTTCTAGGTGGTAGCATTGGGCTCCCTGTTAATAATGATTCCAGGTGGTAGCAATGGCTCCCTGATGAATAAAGGGTGGTAGCTTAGGCTCCACTTCGATATCAAATTCATCTTCTTTTAGATTCGAGAATGTTCAACATATGAGAAAAGACAATCAAGAGATAAGCAAAGATGAGAAGAGATGAACAATGATGACATTTGATGACGAGATTCTTGAAATTGGAAATGATTTGATGACATGATTCCTGAGATGATTACATGATGAAATTATAATTTCTCACTAATTAAGAGGGAATGTTAATTTCGTAGTTGTTGACAGTGCTGGACCTGCCAATATTTAGGGGATCACCTTAGCATGAAGTCCCAACTAGATCTCACACCGTTTAGTGTGGGAGTCCCATCCAGTACGTTGGCTCGGTTTCCATTGTCTTAAGGATTTTCCTCAACTCTTGCTTGTAAGCACATTAGAGTGGTCTGCTTTGTCTTCAGGAAGTGAGTTCCAGGCTGGATGGGATGCAGTCCTAACTCAATTAGGAACACACAACACAAAAGGACATGCACAACTTCCGGAGGAGCAGTCCACACAGATGCGACAATCACAATATACATGGTAAGATAACACATGTTAGAAAATTATATATTACAGAGCAATGGAAAACATAGAATATTGCATAAATATAAACATAGAAAACACATAAAACCAGAGAGACACAGATATACGTGGTTCACCCAGTTTGGGCTACATCCACCTTGAACAGCTAGTGCTTCCTTTCTATTATCTAGCAAAATTAATAGACACAACCTACAGTAGATTCGATGTAATATCCTCTGTTTCTCACACAATCTCATCTCTCTATTTCTCGCTCAGAGAATACACATCTATCATTTAGCCTCAATACAATGCCCTCATACAAAGAGAGGGGTTGCCTTCTAGGGCAAAAAACGTTAAACTAAACATAAGTTCTACAGTCAAATCATCTTCCTAATGGACGTCTCAGATTGAATAGAAATTACTATAATTTTACAAGGGAAATTTACATATGTTTTTGGCTTCGGGGGCACTACCCCCGAAACCCCCGCCGGGGGACTGCTGGCCCCCGAACCCTGAAGTCGGGGGGGATTAGCCCCCCCGGACCCCCACAGGGGGGACAAGTCCCCACTGCACCCCCTCGTGTGGAGGGGTGTACACACTTGCTAGGGTATACATACGACTGAAACAAAGACCTCTAAATAATCATGCTCCACACCCAACAATCTCCCACTTGGAGAATGATTGTAGCAACTCCACTGCTGCTTCATTTGTTGGACAATGACTCCTCTTTGGACCTAGCTGTTTCTCATCTTCATCGTCATCCTTGAAGGCCAATTAAAACTGAGCATATTCTCAATTTCTCCCTTGTTACAACTTTTGTTAGCATATCTATAGGATTCTAGCTGGTGTGTATCTTTTGCAGCGTCAAATCTCCATCTTCCAACACTGATCATATGAAATGGTACTTGAGCTGTATGTGTTTAGTCCTGGAATGAAATGCTGAGTTCTTTGCAAGATGAATGGCACTTTGGCTATCACTGTATAACACGCCCATATCATGCTTCTTACCTAATTCACCCATAAACCTTTGTAACCAAATCATTTCTTTACTAGCCTCTATAGCAACAACATACTCTGCTTTTGTTGTTGAAAGTGCAACAAGAGTTTGGATTTTTGAAACCCAAATGATAGTTGTTCCACCTACAGTAAATAAATATCTTATAGTGCTCCTCTTGTTATCTCTGTCACCTGCCATATCTGCATCAACATATCCCTATAGAGAAATGTTTGAACCACCAAAGCATAATGCTTGATTTGTGGTACCTTTCAAATATCTGAGAATCCATTTCACTGCCATCCAATGTTCCTTTCCTGGGTTGTTCATGTACCTGCTTACAACTCCTACTGCATGTGCAATATCAGGCCTTGTGCAGACCATTGCATACATTAAGCTTCCAATTGCTAATGCATATGGCACTTTAGACATATAATCCATGTCTTCTTGGGTCTTTGGGCACATTTCCTTACTAAGTTTGAAATGGCTAGCAAAAGGTGTACTAACTGGTTTTGCATTGTGCATATTAAATCTTTTCAACACCTTTTGTATGTACTCATTTTGAGACAATGTTACATTTGTGATATTTCCTGTCTCTAGTTATTCTCATACCAAGGATTTGTTTTGCAGCTCCGAAATCCTTCATTTCAAATGAATTTTCCAATTTTCTTTTGAGTACATTTATTCCCTGCATGTTAGATCTTGCAACAAGCATGTCATCTACATACAATAACAATATAATATAGCTGCCATAATTTTGCTTTTCAGATAAACACAATGATCAGAGTGACATCTAGTATAACCTTGTTCAGACATAAACTTGTCAAATTTTAGATACCACTGCCTTGGAGCCTGTTTTAAGCCATACAGGCTCTTCTTCCATCTGCACACTAGTTTCTCCTTCCCTTTCACTTCATATCCTTGTGGCTGCTGCATATATATCTCTTCCTCCATATCCCCATGGAGAAAGGTTGTCTTTACATCTAACTGCTCAAGACGCAAATCTTCAACTGCCACTAGACTTAAAATAGTTCTGATTGACGTCATTTTAACAATAGGAGAAAATATTTCATCAAAATCAATACCTTTCTTCTGTGCAAACCCCTTCACCACAAGTCTAGCTTTGTACCTCTGTTTTCCTCCATCTTCTTCCTTCAGCCTGTAAACCTATTTATTCTGCAATGTAGTTTTACCTGCAGGAAACCTGACTAAGTCCCAAGTCTGGTTATGCATTAAGGAGTCCATCTCTTCTGCCATGGCTAGCTCCCACTTCTTCCTGCTTTCAACCTGCATTGTTTCTTCATAACATTCGGGTTCACCAGAATCAGTCAACAATAAATAATATAATGAAGGAGAGTATCGTCCAGGGGGTATACTTATCCTGGTAGATCTTCTAACACCACTTTCAGGTGTTTGGGGTGCATGTTGCTGTTGTGGTGGTTGCTGTTGTTGTGGTTGTTGATTTTTATTATTTTCAGGCACCTTTACTTTTTCAGTGATCTCATCAAGAACAATGTATTCCTTGTTTTCTTTTTCCTATATCTTTTCCTGCAACTGATTCTTATACAAGACCTTTTCATTGAATATTACATCTCTGCTCCTAATGATTTTGTGATTTTCATAATCATATAAGCGATAACCAAATCATTAACACCATATCCAATAAAGGTACATTTCTTTGATTTTGCCTCAAGCTTTGTTCTGTCTTCTTTATTAATATGGACAAAGGCCTCACAACCAAAAGGCTTTAAAAAGTAGTTTACCTTTTTACTTGTCCATGCTTCCTCTGGAACACCACCATCCAAGGAACTTGAAGGCCCTCTGTTTGTTAGATAAACATCAGTATCTACAACATCTGCCCAAAATTGTAAAGGCAATCCTGCCTGAAATCTCATGCGCCTTGCACGCTCCATGATTGTTCTGTTCATCCTTTCTGACACACCATTTTCTTGTGGTGTTCTTGGAACTGTCTTCTCTCTCTAAATTCCATGCTTTGAAAAGTACCTATCAAACTCTTTGCTGCAATATTCACCTCCATTGTCTGATCTGAGACACTTCAATTTCTTTCCTGTCCAAATCTCAACCAAAGCTTTCCATTTCTTGAAAGTATCAAATACATTAGATTTATTCTTAATACAACAAATCCAAGTTTTTCTAGTTGCATCATCAATAAAAGTAACATATTAATGAGAGCCACTAAGAGATGATACCTAAGCAGGTCCCCATACATTTATGTGCACAAGTTCTAATTTTTCACTCTTCTTTTCTTTCCCAACTCTCAGAAATCTGACTCTCTTCTGTTTTCCATAAATGCAATTCTCACAGAAGTCCAAATCAACATTATCAAACTCGGCAACAAATTCCTTGAGTGAAGAATCTTCATCCCCTTTTCACTCATGTGTCTGAGCCTATGATGCCATAATGCTGCATCTGCTCCTTTGGAAGTTAAAGCATTAATAGAGTTAGAAATACCATTGCATAAATACAATGTATCAACCTTTTCACCTTTTGCTATTACCAGGGCTCCTTTGGTGACCTTCCAAGCTTTATCTATAAAAGTTGTCACAAAACCTTCACCGCCTAACTGCCCTGTTGAAATCAGATTTTTCTTCAGATTTGGAACATGCCTTACCTCCTTTAGTAGCCATTGGTTTCCATTCTGCTGTTTTATAAGAACCTTACCTATTCCAACAATTATACAGGGTTTATCATCACCCAAACGGACTTGTCCAAAATCTCCTTGAACATAGTCATGAAAATATTTCTTATCAGGTGTGGCATGGAATGAGGCCCTTGAATCTACAACCTAGGAATCAATAATATTTTCAAAAGAAAGAATGAAATCATCTTGTAAAACCTCACCTATCACATTTGCTTCATGATTGTTTTCTTGTTGTTCATCTCCTTCTTTCCCCTTCCGAGATCTACAATCTTTCTTTAGGTGTCCTTTCTTTCCGCACTTCCGACACACTATCCCTGATCTAGACTTGGATCTGCCTTTCCTTGATTTACTGCGATATCCTGAGCTCTTTCATCTTTCAATTTTTCTTCCCCTAGACTCTGTACTCAAAGCATTACCCGATGTCTCATCGGAGCTTTTCCATCGCATTTCCTCGCTAAGGATAGCACCGACAACATCATCAAACTTTAAGGTACTAGATCTAGAAACAGAGTTACAGATGGCCATTACTAAACCATTCATCCTTTCTGGCAATGAGCACAAGAATAAGAGAGCTCTAACTTCATCATCAAATTTTACCCCTACAGAACTTAACTAACTTGTAACAGTATTAAAATCATTTAAATGGTCTGCAACAGATCCACCTTCCGACATCTTCATATTCAATAACCGTTTCATAAGAAATACCTTGTTTAAGGTCGAGGGTTTTTCATATAGTTTCGCCAACACCTTAATCAAACCCTCTGTCATTGTTTCCTTTGAAATGTTGAAGGTGACTGATGTTGCGAGGCACAATCGTACTGTTCCGAGTGCCTTTCTATCGAGAAGGTTCCATTCATCATCTGTCATACCCGTCGACATCTTTGTTTTTCTGCCCAATGGTAGGTACAGATCTTTCTGATACAGATAATATTCCATCTGCATATTCCACAGCAAGAAGTTTTGGCCATTAAATTTCTCGACCCTAAACTTACCATCTTCCACCATTGCTCCCACTCGAACGAGGAACCCTTCTTTTCTATGAGTTTATCAGCCAAATAGACCTTCGGCTTTGATACCAGTTGTTAGAAAATCATATATTACAAAGCAATGGAACACATAGAATATTACATAAATATAAACATAGAAAACGCATAAAACCAGAGAGACACAGATATACATGGTTCACCTAGTTTGGGCTACATCCACCCTGAACAGCCAGTCCTTCCTTTCTATTATCCAACAAAATGAAGAGACACAACCTACAACAGATTCACTGTAATATCCTCTGTTTCTAACATAGTCTCACCTCTCTATTTCTCGCTCAGAGAATACACATCTATTATTCAGCCTCAATACAATGCCCTCATACAAAGAGAGGGGTTGCCTTCTAGGGAAAAAAAAACCCTAAACTAAACATAAGTTCTACCATCAAATCATCTGCCTAATGAACGGCTCAAATTGACTAGAAATTACTATACTTTTACAAGGCAATTTTACATCTGTTTTTGGCTTCGGGGGCACTGCCCCCGAAACCCCCACTAGGGGACCATTGGCTTGCGTACCCCCCAGTTGGGGGGGATTAGCCCCCCTGGACCCCTGCGGGGGGGACAAGTCCCCCCTGCACCCCCCCGCATGGAGGGGTGTACAAACTTCCTGGGGTATACATCCGGCTGAAACAAAGACCTCTAAATAATCATGCTCCACACCCAACAACCACATACGACACTCAACGAATCAATCCGAATGAGTGTAATGGTTGTTACAACAAGCTTCATGTGAAAGGTCTGTCTGATCTCTAGGAGAACAGTCTACATGGGCGAGACATTGTTTACATCATATACAACGCATTTCTATTAATAGATTATGCATTACAACAAATGAAGTAGTTCATATGTAGAACATAGGTTAAAGAAACATGTATTACAAGTATTAAAGATCAGTCTTACAACAGATACAATACATGTGTGAAAACGTGCTGGTCTATTAGCAGGCTTCTGAATTAAGTGGAAGTTCCAAGAAACATCGTTACACCATACATCACCAACCCCGAGTGCGGGGTGTTGCAGCCACTACTTACTCCTCAAAGAAAAGATTACAAACTCTCTTGGCTATGTGAGAGGGGGTAGTTATAGCCAAGGGTGAAACTGACCCCTATGGTTGTTCGATTATCCTCATGACTATTTGACTTCCATGAATTTTCGACTTACATGACTCTTTTTTCAGCAACTGGGTCTCCTGAACTTCCACATTACATCACATTGATTGACAAGAAGCCCATACTGGAGATGTGGGTGACACGACTTATGACGTGAATCGACATGGCAGTGCTGGTACATTCGTGCTATTGTTGGAGTGCATGTCAACGTACAGTGCTGCTGGGTGATGGATGTCTTCATGGTGTATGATAGCTTCACCTCCTCATGATGAAGTGTGCGGAGTCTTTGATGGTCCTTGGTTCGCTTAATGAAGCTTTAACATGTTGTTCCTTGCTTACATGTTGGAAGGCTTGACAGTCTCATATGTTCACGTAGGTGCATGTTCATTGCGTTCATCCATTTCGGATGCATCATTCATTCGTCCGTTGGTGAACCTGTCCTTCTGCATGTGCTCCCTTTGTTCATCCTGTTTTTCGTCTTGCCATGTTTGTTGGTGTCCCTGTACCTGCAGTCACTCATGACGAGACGACATCAAATCTAAAACCTCCCAGTCTACCATGACACATGATCGTTTCAGATGCAGGTGACCGGGAGGGGCAACAAGGTTGTGAAGCGGGATGATGGCACCGGGTACTGCTGATGAAAACTGCAAAAGAGTCACTGAGTGATGAAGACAGGCAATCTGAGTTGACAATGACTGTCTGCGAGGTCTGGCTTGGCTGGGAGACAAAATTGCGCAAATTTTTGGAGGGACAGTCCAGGTTGTAGGAAGGCAAGGCATGCATGCTCTGCACATTTTTTGGAACGAATGGGTAGTGGGGGCTAGACAACCAAATTTGCACAATTTTCCAGAGGAAAGGGCTAGCCTGTATGAAGGGTCAGCAAGTAGGGATTGTGTAGTTTTTTGGGGGAATTGCCGGGGAGATTGGCAGCCAAAACTGTGCACTTCCTAGAGGGAACTAGTAGCTAGCTTCTGGGGTCACTGGTAGCCAAAACTGCGCAATTCCCAGAGAGAACTTCCAGTTGGCTGCTGGAGACACTAGCAACAAAAACTACATAATTCCTGGAGGGAACTAGCAGTCTGCTAGCAAGGGAAATTGCACTGAGGCAGAGAGACCGGCCTGCTAATCATCTTTATGCAATTTTTGAGCTAAGTTGACTAATGGGTAGTAGAAGGCATGCTCATGAACATTGTGCAATTTCTAAGATGAACAGTCGGTCGACTGTTGAGATGATTGACTGGGAAAACTATGTAATTTTTTGAGAGAGACAGGAACGAGCACTTAGAGTCTGTTCGACCTGTCTGCACAATTTCCTCATTCATATGAGCAAGTAAGGTCAGTGGCCTCTGCGTAATTTTTGAGGGGAGTCAATCCTGGGGTGATTTCCAGGTCCAACTGTCCAGGTGGCCATCATGAGGGTTGATTGAAATGCTTGCGGGCAACACAACGTGAAAATACTAGCTTGGTGCTTCTGTGCTGTTCTGGTTAACAATCGATCGAGTCAAAAGTGGGGTAATGGTCCAACTGTCAGAGGGGAGTCTGGTCATTAGAACTTCAGCAAAAATGACTAAGTGTATGAATGATTGAAGGATGCATAGGTTATCATAGGAATGCACACTCACATGACTCGACGACGAAACAACCCAAACCATCCAGACACACATGTTCAACATGACTGACCGACGGTGCAAGTGACAAGCGCAATACTCATAATTAACTGTTCATTGATCAAGATGAAACTTGCACGATAGAGAATGTGACTCTGTGTGTGATTGCGATAGATGTTTTCATAGCGAACACAACAAGCACATATGAAGCGAAGACTTTGAGCATAACCAGAACATGGTCGCAAACATAACTTAGACACTGGCATGCAGAAACTTGAATGAAATGAAGAAGCAAGGTGGATTTAATGAATCACATGAGCTCACGGAGTGAAACCAAGTGTGTGCAATCATCAAGTGAAACTCTGAAGGGAGGCTCTGAAATTGGTGAAGGCGAAAATTTTGGAGGGTGGTTGTAGCCACTACAACACTTGGCAATACACTGATAGAACTCCAACTTCTCTGTTTCAGTTCATTGCTAGCACAGGGCCTTGGTCTTTCAGGGAGTATTGAATCGCTATGAGGGTCACTTTAGCTTCCCCACTTACCCTATGGACATACATGGTTCACCCTTTGCCAACTCAATCAAACAAAATAAAAAATTCAGCTTAGATGTCACTGTTTCGAATCTGGGAAGGATAGTTTAGCTTGCAAGTTGAATATTTTTAGAGTATAAGTTTTGATCTTTGGTGTTGCTCCGTAGCCAGTAGGCCTAGAAAGTACCTTGACGGAGTCATGCATGAACACACACATTGCTCCACTACCAACAAGCCTAGTCACTACCTCGGTGGAGTTGCATGCTTCACCTCTCTGCGCAAGAAGCCTTTCTCTTCTTTCGCCTTTGTATTTTCAAGAGGACTGTGCATAGGCACTTATTTATTTTTGGGGTGGAAGAGGGATCCTGACTTATTGAGAGCAAAATAGGTTGTTCCTTCAGAGAGGCATGTAAGACCTCTGACATAGGTTTGCTCATTTAGATTTTACCCTTCTCCATTTCTACTAGTTGGATGAGTTTTAACACATAGAGAAGAAGGTTGAGTACAGGCGTGGGACTTCCTAGTGGACACAGATTCATGGTTGAACCAAAACTTCCCTTATAGATGGTTCATATTTTCCGTCAAGAATTCATCAGCTGAAGGTTATAACCAAGCACAGAGAAGACAGACACAAGACTAGGCAAGTGCTGCAATGTCACAAGTCTCTTCAAATTTTAGCCACATACTCTATCAACTTATTTCTGGAAACAAAAATAGTAATATATCAAACAAACAAACGAACGTGAACAAAAATAGTAAGCAAAAGCAAACAAAGCAAAACAAAGATAATAAGCAAAACAAACAAGATGAATACAACAAGTAGCAAGCAATCTATGTACAAGGCATTGGCGCAGCCCGACCTACTGAAAATAATGCTTGAGGTCTTGGTTGTTGACAAGAAGGTTGTCAATCCTCATGTCAAGTCATTCCAAATGATACGTATGTGGTCCAAGCTTCTTGTAGACTAGTGCAAGTCCACTGGGTTCCGCTACTGGAACCTGGTGGCATTCAAGAAGACCTTCAAGTGAAGGCAACACTATTGTTTCAAGTACTGCGTGCAATATGGGCTTGGATGATGGCACAGGGTAGTTGTTTTATTTCGGGAAGGTTTTCAAGTTTCAGAAGTCAATGCGTAAGAAGATTTCCCCAGATTTCTTACGTGCGAGATTTAAATTAGAAAATCAAGTATGATGACGAACTTTTCAAGTAGTCCAATCACCTAAAATGTTAGTCAAATTTTTCTGTAAAAGGAGTGCAAACAACGTGTATGTGTTACCTGGTCTTTGCTGTAATGGCTTGTCTCCTCCTTTACCTAGAACCTCATGTTGGATTGCTAGCGTGTAGCATGTACTCAAGTCATCATCTATTCGTGCAGACCCATCCTAGTATTGCTTGGTCAAGCGGTCAATGATTTTTCACTACTGCGATGTGTAGCTTGCACTGATATTGGCCATCTTTGGATCATGATAGGTTCCCAGAATTCTTTGTTTGTTCGTAGTGCTGGTCCTTCATGTGTTTAACATGATAGCTTCATACTCAACATCGTTGTTTGTGCATTCAAACTTCAAAAAGCTCGAAACCATGCATTGTTCATTATTTCGGATGATTGAGATACACTCGGTCCTTGAGCCATCATGTGTTCCCAATTTGTCAAGACTCATGGCCCACAAGTCATTTGTACATGGACCTTTTGTTGTGCTAGTACTACTACTACTACCATTTTTGCTACTACTGCTACTATCAGAAAAACAAACTGTACAAGTTTCATTACCATCAGTTGGGCTAGGAAGGAGTCCCAACTAATTGTCTGATGAGGTTGGAGCTGGCCGTGCAGGATAACACTCCAATGTGTTTTCCAGGAGGCAGTCTCCAAACATGAGTTCTGCGAAGGCCAATGGCTCATTCTCGCTATTAAGGGGAGTGACATTGTGTTTCATATACCTCTCGGATAACACCCGGATTTGGTTGCATTTTCCCTTGTATGGAAGCCACATGTGAGACCAGTCTGTAGAAAAATATCCATCTAGATTGTCAGACCAGTCTCTGCTGAATAATAGGCCATATTCTTTCAGTATGTCCAAAACAAATATGTTGATGCATTGGTGGAATCGACTATCATGAGATAGTCGGATGATCACGTCTCGTAGTTCACCATTGGTAGGTACTGATGTTCTATCAAGTTGGATGATTCTCGCAGATGTTTCACTCCATCGTGCATTGATTTTCTTAGCAATGGAGAGCGGCATCACATTGGCTGCCACACTAGAATCAACCAAGCAGTTGTGAACATTGTAGTTGAAAACTTCAAACGAAAGAAAGAATGGGGTGCAACCTAAGTTTGATTCATCCATCTGGAGTGTATTGATCACAGTGGAAAGTGATCCGAGAGGCAGCCTTCTCCCTTGCTGGTAGAGGTTGCACTGTCTATTACTGTTTGTCCCAATGCACGTAGTAGGATATCTCGCTGACTCTGGACTTTGGCTAACTCAAACAAACTGATGTTCACTCAAGTTTTCTTCATTTCATAACCTATGTTGTAGTCTAGAGGTGGTAGACTCACCAAGGTGTTCGGGGTGGAACGAATGTTCGTGTTGTCCAACAGAGTATTTCGTAACTAGCTGCTTATGGCACTCTTATCCGTCACTGTCTTCCTGGACTTGCTTTGTGTTTTTTGCTTTGAGGCGGATGGTGGATCAACCTTCTTTATTAGCTACCTCACCTTCTCTTGCATTTCCCCAAGTGTGGGGGAGCCCCTTTACTCCTAAGATTGTAACGATCATTTTGCTTTTGGGGTTGCTTCTCGGTGTTTGTCTTTGAGATTACTTGCGAGCACTGATATGCGTTGACCACATGCCCAAAACTTGGTGTTTCATGCAACCTCTTCGTCATTATCAGTTTCTTCCAACTGCTCATGCATATTGCCTTTCGAATTGAGTGTATGACTACAGATAAAGATAACGACTGGCTTCCAATCCAAATAAGAGTTCTTGGGGTGGAACTCTTTGTGGAAGGAAAAAAACTTAAGATCAATGTACTGATCGAGTTGGAACACAAGCTTCTACACAATTTTGGAAGTGAACCAGTAGTTACTTGATAAGCTAGGTGATGAACTGTTTGCTCGTCTCTGTCTGGGTGGATGACTGCTTGCGAATGTGTTTATTTTCCATTGCTTGAGTTCAGACATTTCGGTGGTCAAGTTCTTGACAAGGTGAGTGAGGGTCTCAATATCAGTTGCTTCCTTGCCTCTACCCTTTCTCACCGTTACTTGGGGCTTTCTGATCGCATCCTTGGAGTCTTTCTTTGATTTTTCATCCTTGATGACTCCAATTGGACGCAAGTCCTTTTCAACAACAATATCCTCTTCGTAACTTTCTAAAAGTGTTGGCTTCGCAGCTCTCTTGACGAACTGCGTAATGGTGGTTGGTAGTGCAGACGTGTAATAGTCAACAGTGATGGAGTCATGAGGTTTAGCGTCTGCTGCAAACTTATTAAAAATACACATAAACCTCTGATTGAATTCTTTCACTTTCTCTTTTCCCTCCATCTTGAGGCTTCCTAATTCTTTGAGTAGCATGCTTGGGGTCTTGTCATCAACAAACTTTTCAAGGAACATGCATTTGAAAGCACCCCAGTTCTATATGGAGTTGGGTGGAAGGCTATGATACCAAGTAGCTACGCGGCCGTCCAAGGTACATCAGAACAATCTACATGCTATGTCGTCATAGCATACCTCAAGGGTCTGTAGTTGTAGGTAGAAGTTGTCTAAGTGGTCTTCTGCCTTCATCACACTGTCAGGGTTGAACTTGATGTTCATTCTCTCTGCTTGCTTCGGCATCTTGTGAAGAATAACAAGGAGAGCCAATGGTTCCTAAGTTATCTATTCAAGATTCAAGTCAGCCATCTCTTCATCTTCTTCATCCTCTTCCTCTTCTTCAGAGTCTAATGGTTCCAGATCTGAGTCTGTCGATTCGTCTCCACCTCCACCTCCTCCGCTGTCTTACCCTCCACCTCTTATACTGAAGTTCGATCCAAGGATCACAAGAGTGACTTGTTCATCTTGCGGGAAGATTAAAGGTTCCTCTCCATCTTCAATATCTTCTTCTAGACCTTCAAGCGTGGCAAGGACTGCTTCTTCCACTGATGATACAACAACTCCTGTGGGAGTGGCTTTTGGCTTCCTAGGTGTGTGTGGAAGATGTTGTACACCTGGGATCAGTCCGACTTCTTTCGCAAACTGGCGAGTGATGGGACGAATAGAGCGAAGGTATTGATATGAAATATCATGTTCAATTCTACGAGGTGAGGAGTAACCAACCGTACAGTTGCGTGTAGGTGAGAGGGAGTGCGAGTTACTGCCTTGACCAAATGGTTGATGAATGAGTGTGAGGGGAATTTCAGCCATGTACAATTGGCTACCCTCCTAGCGCCAGAAATGTTGATGGTGCTGGACCCATCAACATTCAAGGGATCACCCCGGTATGAAGTCCCAACTAGACCTCACACCGTTTGGTGTGGGAGTCCCATCCAGTGTGATTGCCCGGTTGCCATTGTCTTAAGGATTTGCCTCAACTCTTACTTGTCAGCACAAGAGAGTGGTTTTCTTTGTCTCTAGGAAGTGAGTTTCGCATGCTTGGTGAGTGTAAGTGTACTCGTTTCAATGGTTCTTTCATTGTAAAATGGAATATGATGAAAGTGAGTTCCAGGTTAGATGGGATGTAGTCCCAACTCGGGTAGGAACACACTATACAATAGGACATGCACAACTTTCGAAGGAGCAGTCCACACGGATGTGGCAATCACAACATACAAGGTAAGATAACATGTACAACACTCGACGGATCAGTCCGAATGAGTGCAACGATTGTTACAACAAGCTTCATGTGAAAGGTTTATCTGATGTCTGAGAGAGAAGTCTACACGGGCGAGACAATGTTAACAACATATACAACACATTTCCATTAATATATTATGTATTACAACATATGAATCAGTTCATATGTAGAACACAGTTTAAAGCAACATGCATTACAAGAGTTAAAGATCAGTCTTACAATAGATACAATACATGTGTGAAAACGTTCTGGCCTGTTAGTAGGCTTCTGAATTAAGAGAAGATTTCAAAACACATCGTTACACCATACATCACTAACCCCAAGTGCAAGACGTTGGAGCCACTACTTAATCCTCAAATAAAATATTACATACTCTCTTGGCTATGTGGGAGGAGCTGAGGTGAAAAGTCCTTTTATGTACAAATGAGGGGGTATTTATAACTAATGGTGAAACTAACCCTTATGGCTGTTTGACTACCATCATGGCCATTTTACTTCCATGACTTTTCGACTTACATGACTCTTTGTTCAACAAGTGGGTCTCTTGGACTTCCATGTTACATCACATTGATTGACAACAAGCCCATAGTGGAGATGTGGGCGACATGACTCATGACGTGACTCGACATGACTTGACATGACAGTGCTGGTACTTTCGTGTTGTTGCTAGAGTGCATGTTGAGCTACAATGCTGCTGGGTGATGGATGTCTTCATGGTATTACCTTCACCTCCACATGCAAAGCGTGCAGAGTCTTTGATGGTCCTTGGTTCACTTGATGAATCTTTAACATGTTGTTCCTTGCTTGCATGTTGGAAGGCTTGACAGGCTCATCCGTTCGCGAAGGTGCATGTTTTTCGCGTTCATCCATTTCACATGCATTATTCATTCATCCGTTGGTGAACCTGTCCTTCTTCATGTGCTCCCTTCGTTCATCTCGTTCATCGTCTTTCCATGTTTTTTGGTGTACCTGTACCTGCAGTCACTCATGACGAGATGACATCAAATCGAAAACCTCCTAGTCTACCATGACACATGATCATTTCGGATGCAGGTGGCTAGGAGAGGCGACGAGGTTGTGAAGCAGGATGATGGCTCTGGGCATTGCTGATGAAAACTGCGCAAGAGTCACTGAGTGTTGAAGACGGGCAATTTGAGTCGACAGTGATTGCCTGCAAGGCCTGTCTCGGCTAGGAGACAAAATTGTGAAAATTTTTGGAGGGACAGTTTGGGCTGCAGGAAGGCAAGGTAGGCATGCTCTACGCATTTTTTGGAATGAACGGGCATCGGGGGCTGGACAGCCTGATTTGCGCAATTTTCTAGAGGAGTGGGCCAGGTTGGATGAAGAGTTAGTAGGCAGGGATTGTGTAGTTTTTTGGGGGATCTGCCCGAGAGACTGGCAGCCAAAATTGCTCAATCCCCAGAGGGAATTGGAAGCTGGTTGCTGGGATCACTGGTAGCCAAAACTACACAATCTCCAGAGGGAATTACCATTTGGCTGCTGGAGACACTGGTAGTAGAAATTGCAATTCTTGGAGGGAACTGGAAATCTGCTGCTAGTGGTTGCTGGCAAGGGAAACTGCACTGAGGTCGTCCTATTGATCATCTTTGTGAAATTTCTAAGTTGAGCTGGCTGATGGGCAGCGGAAGGCCTGCCAATGAACACTGCACAATTTCTGAGATGAACAATCAGTCGATTATCGGGATGACTGACTGGAAAAAATGCGCAATTTTCTAAGAGAGATAGTGACGGGCACTTGTTGTCTGCCTGGCTTGTTTGTAGAATTTCCTTAGTTAGTTGAGTAAGTAAGGTCAGTGGCCTTTGTGCAATTTTTGAGGGGAGCTAGTCCTGGGGTGACTGCCAGGTTCGACTGTCCAGGTGGCCAACATGAGGGTTGATAGAAATGCTTGCGAGCAGCGCAACTTGAAAAGACTAGCTTGGTGCTTCTGTGCTATTTTGGTTGACAAATCAATCGAGTCGAAAGTCGGTTAATGGTCCAACTGTCAGAGGAGAGTCTAGTCGTTAGAACTTCAGCAAAAATGACTAAGTGTGTGAACAATTGAAAAACACATAGGTGATCATACAAACACACACTCACATGGCTCGACAATGAAACAACCCAAACCATCCAGACACACATGCTCAACATGACTGACCGACGGTGCAAGTGACAAGTGCGACACTCCTGATCGATCATTCATTAATCGAGACGATGCTTGCACGACATGAATGTGACTCTGTGTGTGAGTGTGATAAATGTTTTCATAGTGAACACAATAAGCACATATAAAGCGAAGACTTTGAGCATAAACATAACATGGTCGCAAACATGACTTAGACACCAGAATGCAAAAACTTGAATGAAATGAAGAAGCAAGGTGGATGTAACGACTCACACAAGCTCACAAAGTGAAACCGAGTGTGTATAGTCATCAAGTGAAAATCTCAAGGGAGGCTCCGAAATTGGTGCATGCCAAAATTTTGGAGGGTGGTTGTAGCCACTACAACAGTAGCTCAGTGACAAATTCCAACCATGGGACAAGATTCCTCTTTTCAAGAGGACCAATTTTGATTATTGAAGTGCTCAATTTGGACAAGGAGTGTGTATTTTTGAATTAAATCCATCATGTGCATATTTGATCAGGTCGACCCTAAATAAAATTAGACACTCTTGGAAGTCTATAAATACAAGTGACCTCAACCTCATTTGGAAATGATCGGGAAGAATTATTTTATTCTCTTCTTTGGTTTTGAATCACACATTTTTGAGGCAGTTCATGGAGATTGGCTCATATAAGTCTGACATTGTAGGGTTCGAAGCTTGCATGTGTCTAGCATTTTAGGTCATAATCGCAGGTTTGTGATAGGAAAATTTCAACTATAACCGCAAGGATACAGGCCTACATGTGTGGTTTAAGGGTGTTAGCAGCACACACGACACTCTCTCCATGCAATTAAGACCTAAGGTTTGAATTTTCAGTTAACCAAATATTTCGCCAGTTGATCGCAGAGTTCAGAAGTTGACTGTAGACAGTGACAGTTGATCACATGATTCTAAATCAAGGTTTTGTATTATTAGCATTGTTGGGTTCATCTCATGGATATTGTTTAGTTCATTTTGCTAGATAGGTTTATGGTTGAAGATATGGATCATTGTAGTCTCTTTTGCTGAATCATTCGATGACAATCTTATAAGAATAGGGATTTGAAAGGGTTTTCCCCATAATGGGTTTTCCCCTGGTCTTCGATCAATCCTGATGTCTCTATGTGTGAATGCTTTTATTTTATTGTTATTTTATATTCTTCCATGTTGATGATGATGTTGTTCTTTCTATATAATTGCATATGTTGTTGAATAATTTTGTAAAAATGAATAATGATATGATGCTATGGGGTGAATTTAATATGCAAAAGAAGAAATGCAATTATCTAAAAGCAAAGAACAATATATCCCTAAGAAAAATTAACTTCACCCTTGTGAGCATTGTGGTAAGCACACTCATCATTCAAACAAATGTTCCAAAAATAAGACTCTTGCAAGAACGAAGATTCACCTTGGATGGATCCCTTCTTGACAATGGGCTTCAAAAACCAAGAGGATATTTTTGTCATACTTAAGAGTTCATCATTACATAATACATCACTAACCTCCAGTGCGGGGTGTTGGAGCCACTACTTACTCAAAGAAAAGATTACTTGGCTATGTGGGAGGAGATGAGGTGAAAAGTCCTTTCATGTACAAATGAGGGGGTATTTATAGCCAAGGGTGAAACTGACCCTTATGGTTGTTCGACTACCCTCATGACCATTTGACTTCCATGAATTTTCGAGTTATATGACTCTTTGTTCAACAAGTGGGTCTCTTGGACTTCCACGTTACATCACATTGATTGACAACAAGCCCATAGTGGATATGTGGGTGACTTGAATCATGACGTGACTCGGCATGAATTGACATGACAGTGCTGGTACATTTGTGCTGCTGCTTGAGTGCATGTCGATCTACACTGATGCTGGGTGATGGATGTCTTCATGGTGTATCATAGCTTCACCTCCACATGGTGAAGTGCACGGAGTCTTCGATGGTCCTTGGTTCACTTGATGAAGCTTTAACATGTTGTTCCTTTCTTGCATGTTGGAAGGCTTGACAGGCTCATTTCTTCGCGAAGGTGCATGTTCGTTACGTTCATCCATTTCACATGCATCGTTCGTTTATCCGTTGGTGAACCTGCCCTTCTGCATTTGCTCCCTTCGTTCATCTCGTTCGTCATCTTTCCATGTTTGTTGGTGTACCTATACCTGCAGTCACTCATGACGAGATGACATCAAATCCAAAACCTCCTAGTCTACCATGACATGTGATCATTTCGGATGCAGGTGATTGGGAGAGGCAACAAGATTGTGAAGCGAGATAATGTCTCCAGGCACTACTGATGAAAACTGCACAAGAGTCACTGAATGATGAAGATGGGCAATCTGAGTCGACAATGACTGTCTGCGAGGTCTGGCTTAGCTGGGAGACAAAATTGCGCAAATTTTTGGAGGGACAGTCTGTGCTGCAGGAAGGCAAGGTAGGCATGCTCTGCACAATTGTCAAAATGAACGGGCAGTGGGGGTTGGATAGCCAGATTTGTGCAATTTTCCAAAGGAGTGGATTGGGCTGCTGTTATGAATAATTTGGTATCTACGGATAATTACTAATTCCCTAGATAAGTAGCCATATCTAGAACAACATTTTAAAGCACTTTAACCTTTTTCTATAAACAGTAGATAAGACAAAGAGAATGAGAGGACCTACTTATACTTTCGCTTTCCTCTTGTCTCCTTTGTATAAGTCCTGTCACTCCTCGTACTTAAAACACTTGAGAAGTACCTGTAAACATCAACAGAAGACAAATAACCAATCAAAGCAAAAGATCCATTTATTATAAGTAAAGGGAATCAGATACATTCACACATATAAGCATCATATATCAAGATAAGCATATGGAAAAAGGTGTAGATACTTTATTGAATAATAGGAAGAATTACAACCATGAAACCTGATTCGAAGTCACTCCTCCAGTTTTGGTTCCATCCACATCACATCATAAGCATGACATTCCGGCAGCATAACAACACTTACAATAGTCTCAGTTCTCAAACTAACATTATCTCCTTACAATTCATCAAAGTCCAACCCTTGATCACTTAGATAAGTGCTCAATTTATGGGAAGATGGAGGAGGTTTTGTCATCAATGAGGGTAATTAATGACCTTCCATACTTAGAATTAGTTCCATGGAGGAAGGTATGGGAGGATAGGAGGTATCTTAACTCATTCCTCTCCATTTTCGAGCTCATAGGAGATGGTAAGTGTGGGAATATTCTAGAAGGCTCTAGAAGATAAGAATATTCCCCAAACCCTATGTGAATTTCACTCAAACTCACTCAATGTAGGTCAAAGAGGGCCTAAGTGCTCTGTAGAGTACCCTAGCATGGACTTAACTACTTTGTAGTGTACCCTTACATGGGCCTATCTACGTTGGTCCCTCTAGAGGTCATTTTAGGATGTCTTCAGGCCATGAAACTATTTGGGAAGGAGGCATTCAAAAGGTTGACTTGTTTAGGGCATGTAGCAACTGAAATTAGGGTTTGATGAGACCTAATACACTGATCTAGATGATGGGAGTGATGTACCCAAATGGATCTATAAAAAATGCATGAAGGGTTAGAAGGCAAGGATTGCGCAGTTTTTTGGAGGAACTGCACAGGAGACTGGCAGCCAAAATTACGCAATTCCCAGAGGGAATTGGAAGCTGGCTGCTGGGGTCATTGGCAACCAAAACTGTGCAATTCCAGAGGGAACTGCCAGTTGACAGTAGGAGACAATGACAGTGGAAACTGCGAAATCCTGGAGGGAACTGACAGTCTGCTGCTAGGGGCTACTGGCAAGGGAAACTACATTGAGGCTGGGAGGCTGGCCTATTGATCATCTCTGCACAATTTCTAAGATAAGATGACTGATGGGAAGTGGAAGGCCTGCTCATGAACGCTATGCAATTTCTAAGATGAACACTCGGTCGACTGTTGGGATGACTGACTGGGAAAACTGCGCAATTTTCCGAGGGAGACAAGGACGGGAACTTGGTGTCTGTCTGACCTGTCTACACAATTTCCTCAGTCAGTTGAGTGAATAAGGTTAGTGGTCTCTGGGCAATTATTTAGGGGAGTCAGTCTCGGGGTGATTGTCGAGTCCGACTGTCCAGGTGGCCAACATGAGGATTGATTGAAATGCTTGTGGGAAATGCAGTTTGAAAATATTGGCTTGGTGCTTCTGTGCTGTTTTGGTTGACAGTTGATCTAGTCGAAAACGTGGTAATGCTCTGGCTGTTAGAGGGGAGT
Source organism: Pinus taeda (assembly GCA_000404065.3). Taxonomy (NCBI): domain Eukaryota; kingdom Viridiplantae; phylum Streptophyta; class Pinopsida; order Pinales; family Pinaceae; genus Pinus; species Pinus taeda. The sequence continues at coordinate 17,245 of APFE031465324.1, read as the reverse complement.
CTGGTCATCAGAACTTCAGCAAAAATGACTAAGTGTGTGAACGATCGAAAGACACATAGGTGATCATAAGAACACACACTCACATGACTTGACGACGAAATGACCCAAACCATCCAGACACACATGTTCAACATGATTGACTGACGGTGCGAGTGACAAGCACAAAAATCGTGATTGACCGTTCATTAATTGAGACGATGCTTACACGAAAGTGAATGTGACTCCATGTGTGAGTGCGATAGATGTTTTCATAGAGAACACAACAAGCACATACGAAGCGAAGAATTTGAGCATAACCAGAATGTGGTTGCAAACATGACTTAAACACCAGCATGGAGAAGCTTGAATGAAATGAAGAAGCAAGGCGGATGTAACGACTCACATGACCTCACGGAGTGAATCCGAGTGTGTGCAATCACCAAGTGAAAATATCAAGGGAGGCTCCAAAATTGGTGCAGGCCAAAATTTTAAAGGGTGGTTATATCTGCTACAATAGTAGCTCAGTGACAGATTCCAGCCATGGGACGAGATTCCTCTTTTCAAGAGGAGAAATTTTGACTATTGAAGCACTCAATTTGAACAAGGAAAAGTGTATTTTTGAATTAAATCCATCATGTATATATTTGATTAGGTCGAGCCTAAATAAAATTGGACACTCTTAGAAGTATATAAATACAAGTGACCTGTTGTAGTGGCTACAACCACCCTCCAAAATTTTGGTTTGCACCAACTTCGGAGCCTCCTTTGAAGAGTTTCACTTGATGACTACTCACACTCGGGTTCACTCCATGAGCTCGTGTGAGTCTTCACATCCGCCTTGCTTGATCATTGCATTCAAGTATCTGCATGCTGATGTCTAAGTCATGATTATGACCATGTTCTGGTTATGCTCAAAGTCTTCACTTCGTATGTGCTTGTTGTGTTCGCTATGAAAGCATCTTTCGCACTCACACACAGAGTTACATTCACTGTCGCACAAGCATCATCTCGATCAATGAACGATCAATCATAAGTGTCACATGTCACTTACGTCGTCGGTCAGTCTTGTTGAACATGTGTGTCTAGATGGTTTGGTCGTTTCGTCATCAAGTCATGCGAGTGTGTTTTTGTATGATTACCTATGCGTCTTAGATCGTTCACATACTTAGTCATTTTTGCTGAAGTTCTAACGACCAAACTCCCCTTTGACAACTAGACCATCATCCCGCTTTCGACTCCATCAACTGTCAACCAGAACAACGTAGAAGCACCAAGCTATTCTTGTCAAGTTGCACTGCCCGCAAGCAATTCAATCAACCCTCATGCTGGCCACCCGGATAGTCGTACCCGACAGTCACCCTGGGACTAACTACCTCAAAAATTGCATAGAGGCCATTGACTTCACGACCTCAACTGACTAATGAAGTTGTGCAGACACGTTGGACAGACACTAAGTGCCCGTCCCTATCTCCCTCATAAAAGTGCATAGTTTTCCTAGTCATCCATTCCGACAGTCGAACAACTGTTCATCTCAGAAATTGTGCAGTGTCCATGAGCAGACCTTTTGCTACCGATCAATTAGCTCAGCTCAGAAATTGCACAGAGATGATTAGTAGGTTGGCCTCCCGGCCTAAGTGCATTTTCCCTTGCCAACATCCCCTAGCAACAGACTACCAGTTCCCTCTAGGAATTGCATAGTTTCTGATGCCAGTCTCCCCAACAACCAACTGGTAGTTCCCTTCGGGAATTGCATAGTTTTGGCTACCAGTGACCCCAAAAACTAATTGGCAGTTCCCTCTGGGAATTGTGTAGTTTTGGCTTCCAGTCTCCCGGGTAGTTCCCAAAAAAAATTGCATAATCTCTGTGTGTTGACCCTTCATGCAGCTCGACCCGTTCCTTTAGAAAATTACGCAAATCTAGTTGTTGAGCCCCGTTGCCCCTTTTTTCTGAAAAATACTCAGAGCATTCCTGGATTGCCTTCCAGCAGCCTGAATTGTTCCTCCCAAAATTTGTGCAATGTTGCCTCCCAACCGAGCTAGACCTCATAGATAGTCACTTTCGACTCAGATTGCCAGTCTCCATCACTTAGTGACTCTTCCATAGTTTTCATCAGCTATGCCTAGAGCCATCATCCCGCATCACGGACTTGCTTCCTCTCTTGGTCACATGCATCCGAAATGATAATGTGTCATGGTAGACTAGGAGGTTTTGGATTTGATGTCGTCTCGTCATGAGTGACTGCAGGTACAGGTACAGGAACAAAAATGACAAGACGACAAATGGGATTAACGAGGGAAGCACATGCAGAAGGACAAGTTCATCAATGGACGAACAAATGAAGCATGCAAAGCGGATGAACATGACGAACATGCACCTTCGTGAACAAATGAACCTATCAAGCCTTCCAGCATGCAAGAAAGGAACAACATGCTAAAGCTTCATCAAGAAAACCAAGCACCATTGAAGACTTCTCACACTTCGCCATGTGAAGGTGAAGCTATGATACACCATGAAGACATCCATCACCTAGCAGTATTGTATCTCGACACACACTCCAACAACAACATGAATATACCATTATTTTCATGTTAATTCATTTCGAGTCACGTCATGAATCATGTCGCCAACATCTCCACTATGGGCTTGTTGTCAATCAATGTGATGTAATGTGGAAGTCCAAGAGACCCACTTGTTGAACAAAGAGTCATGTAAGTCGAAAAGTCATGGAAGTCAAATGTTCATGAGGGTAGTTGGATAGCCACAAGGGTCAGTTTCACCCCTGGCTATAAATACCCCCCATTTGTACATGTAAAGGGACTTTTCACCTTAGCTCCTCCCACATAGCCAAGAGAGCCTGTAATATTTTTTTTGAGGAGTAAGTAGTGGCTCCAACGCCCCACTGATAGGGTTAGTGATGTATGGTGTAACGATGTGTCTTGGAAATTTCACTTAATTCAAAAAACTGCTAACAGGCCAGCACGTTTTCACACATGTATTGCATTTGTTGTAAGACTACTCTTTAACACCTGTAATGCATGTTGCTTTAACCTGTGTTCTACATCTAAACTGTTTCATTTGTTGTAATGCATAATCTATTAATGGAAATGTGTTGTATATGTTGTTGATGATGTCCCATCTGTGTTGAATCCTCTTCCAGACATCAGACAGACCTTTCACCTGAACCTTGCTGTAACAACCGTTGCACTCGTTCGGACTGGTTTGTGAGTGCTGTACATGTTATCTCACCTTGTATGTTGTGACTGCTGCATCCGTGTGGACTGCTCCGCCAGAAGCTGTGCATGTCCTGTTGTGTTGTGTGTTCCTAGCAGTGTTGGGACTGCTCCCAATCGATTTGGAACTCACTCTCACCCTCTCCCTCAAAAATGAAAGAACCATTGACACAAGTGCCACTTACACTCACTAGGCACTTGAACCTCACTTCTTGAAGACAAAGTGAACCACTCTTCTATGTTGGCAAGCAAGATTTGAGGCAAATACTTAAGACAATGGCAATCGGGCCATCATACCGGATGGGATTCCCACACCAAATGGTGTGAGGTCTAGTTGGGACTTCATACCGGGGTGATCCCTTGATGTTGGCGGGTCCATCACCATCAACATTTTGGTGCTAGAAGGAGGTCCAAATGACAAGCTTACTCCTCACATCTGTTTTGAATCTCTACACATCTATCATGGTTAACTACCGAGTTTGTCTTCCGAAATGTATGTCTTATGGAAACAATTTCATCATCTTGGAACAACTCTCGGATAACTTGTCTCATAAAACTTTTGATGGTGGAGGTTAACTAGCCTTTGTTGGGCACATGGTCGGCGTTGTAGGCTCATGCGAAAGATATGGATTCTTTGAAGAATAGATGAGCTACGCAATGTTCTTCTACACACTTCAAGGGCACCCAATGAACTGGTGTGCCATGCTACCCGAAAGATCTATTCACTCTCTTGCTCATCTAGTCGTAGAGATAGACCATGCTTTTAATCACTTTAACTATAAAGCAATCAACAAAGAAATCTTAGAATTGCGAAAAGCACCTGATGAATCTGTTTAGCAGTTTTACACGCACTTTTGTAATCTTGCATACCGATTCCCCGAAGATTATATTGATTGGGAATTTCTTGATGGAAGATTTAAGTATCTTCTTCACATATCTGAACCCTGCTCAGCACACTCCGGTGATGGAGCTATGTAATCACAGGCAGGGACAGTTGCTGTCACAAGTGACTGTCCACCTTCACCTCATCAAACAGTTCCACCATTGCGGAGTGATGTGGGATATCATGCACAGAACTCTGTTGAACTGTCACATCCTCCCACCCCACCTGCTCTTGATATTTGCGCAGATTTGGCTTGCAAGCTGTTTGACTGTCACATGGTTTAAATCCATCATCCTCTATCCTCGCGTTCTATTGATAATCCGAATTGTACTATCTTGTGTTCTCCCATTTCAGATTCCTCACTTACTATGAAAAAGGATCAAGTTGTCGATGGAGTTGGTGTTGTGCAGCCAAGTTGCACCATCATTCATGATGAGTGTGTGTGGGAATCTAAAGGAGAGCCCACGATGAAGGATGAATTCCTTCTAACCGCACATCATCTGCTTCATCCTGACATCCCTTGTGATTCTGCCATTGCTAATTTCCCCTGCGAAAACCCATTTCCAGATGTTTCTACTACCAATCATTCACAAGACACCCGAGATGTCAGTTTGTCATTACAATTCGGAGAGGACACATCTTCCTCGAAAAATCCATTGAATCTATCATTTATCTTTCTTGAAAACACAGAGGGTGAACATCTTTGCTTCTCATCTACCCCTCTACCCGATTCATCAAATCATGAGGATGGCGACGAACATCGCAAATTTTCTGATCTTGGTTTTCGTGATCTATTCACTTCCCCATCTGATCACGATGTTGATTCAATCATTGTTAATTTGTCCAAGGCAGTGGTCTACAATAATCTATCTTTCAACAAAGTAGAAACCCCCTAGATTGTCGAGGCACTATAGCTTGAGTTGATGGTTATGTAAGGCCCTCACTGTCCTGAGGTTGGTTTAACTTCAGGTCAGGAAATTTTTGAAACACTCAAGGCTCCCCATCACTCTCTGCTTTGCATAAAAAGATCAACCAAACACCCAGATTTCACTTCCTCCACTCGAACTACACGATCCCATCGCTCATGCTTTGGATGAATCTTACATAGCAAGCACACATGCACAACACAAGTGGTCTACCTTTCTTACGTTTGCTTGCATGTCATAGTCAAGAGAATGCATACACACAAAATCTACACGTAGTGTAGCACAACATCATGGTAGCTCCATAGAATGCATTTCATGCGCTTTCAGTCATCTCTATTCTATGGTCACTCGTAAACTCGGAGTGTGTTTGTCTTCACTATTATATCTTTCTTGTTTGCTGGTTTGCATAGCTGTCTTGTTTGTGAACCATGCCTTCACTAACATGGGTCAACCAATGCGCCGGTGGCTGCATTGGAAGGATCACCTCACATGAGATAGCCCATGCACCGTTAGCTTAGGAGTAAGAGTAATGTTTTCTTTTTCACTTGTCTTTTCTTTGTGGTTGTTATGAAACCAGCTCAAGAAAAGATAGAAAAGATAGATCAATGCCTTAGAATTCAGCCTCTTCGAGGGGGAAACCTCCTTTACATTA
>APFE031465323.1:214349-238401 GCA_000404065.3 Pinus taeda | reverse complement strand
TAGAATAGCAAGTTATTTTGAGGGATTTTTATGGAATTTTGCATGAGTTTCCTAAGTAAAATAGGATTTTACTTAGGACAAAGTTAAAGATGGAAGATTATAATGATGGATTATCTTAAGTACTTAGGTCCTTTTGATCATTAGGCCGAGGGTCCGGTCCCTCCAGAGGTCAAGGAAATGCCTTGAGCCCCTTTGATCTCCAAATACCTTAGTACTTTGGGGGAAATTAGTAAAACTTTTTGAGGGGAAAGTGATGAGGGGGGTTAATGAGTTTGACTTTGCTTGCTATGATTTTCCAGTGTATTTCCTGCTTTAGTACTTGTGATGAAAGTAAAGGATCAAAAACATGTAGCAGCATCATTCATCAGATAACACTTTGCAGCACCATCTGCCTACCCTATCTACTTGATGCTACCATTTTATCTTCTTTATTAGGGTGCATTTAGACTTGCAAACCCTCTTCAACATTTTTTCTTTTTACAAGGAAAATCTATCTAATTCTACCCTTATTACATCCAAGGGCTCAGATTAAATTGTTGAGCACCTTTTATTAACTCTAACTATCTACTTATCTGCCAAGATTAAACTGTTTGGTCAGATATTTATTCTCTAATCTATAACATGAAATTGAAATATGAGTAAGCCAAGTTTAAACAATTTGACTTATTCATGAATTGTGGCAAAGGTTGGACAAGCTGCACACAATTGTTTTCTTACAAAAATGAAGTAGTAGTGGCATTTGAATTTGCACACTTTCCTTGGTCTATTTTTGCTTGGGGTTCATTTCTTTCATTTCTTTTTGACCACTTTATTTTCTTACCCTTTGATTTTTCTTTTAGGGTATACCCTCTTTACATTTTTTAACTTTTTTTGATTTTTTGGTTTTTCAAGAATATGGAACACCTTTGCTCAAGAAAGAAGGTTTGAACATATTCCATAGTTCGATCAAGACAATCATGAAAGATGAAACCTATTGGTATAGGAGGCTAACACAATACATGCCAAAAGTTAGGGCAAATGCTTGGTATATGAGGTAAGGGAGGTCCATCCCTCATATGGTACACAAAATCCTCTTTTTAAAAATAATTAATGCACCATGCCAAAAAGGAATTTGGCTAGGTAATTTAAATGTAAAGAAACCTACAGAGGCTAGGTCCTCGTGAAGTCTAGTACAACATTCCCAATTAATATATGATGAAAAGAACATACTCAATTAACATATGGTGAATAAATTTAAGGTCAGAAGGACCTTCATGCATATCTGAATTCCATATCCAAAGTTACTGTAATGCTATGATAAATAAAAGCATTCAAGAAGGACATGATAGTGCTAGTTTGATATGTACTTTAGATTCATACATATGAAGAAAAAAATAGGAAATATACGCTATACATGGAGTAAATAAATATATTTGGCCATTAGTAATTCTTCTAAATAATAATGAAAAATAAAATAATGGGTTTGGTACTATGGTACATGAAAAAGGTTTATAACATTTGGTATCAAGGCATATGAACATTGGATTTTATGGCTTCAAATGAGACATTATTGAATTTTCTCTATAACTTGGTTTTTGGAAAGATTCAAAAGGTAAAATCTTGAGTTTTTTATGAGATCTACTGAAGTACATCAAGGTAGAATTTCAAAATCTAGATCACTCTACTTTTAGAGCTATACCCTATGGAAATTAGGGTTTTCGAATGGTCCAAAACTGAAGTTTTAGATATTGAAAATTTTAGGGTCCTTATGCACACGTTGAAGTACCTTAGCTAGAAATTTCATAATCACATTTGAGAAATTTGATACATGTTCCTTGTATACATAATGACTCTTGAGAAGGAGCTAAAAATAAACAAGTTTTGGGAAGGTCATCATAAATTTCAATTGGCACATCATATTTTCATCATAGCTATGGAATTATAAAGAAGACACATCATAGTACTACAGGTTGAAATTCTATACTTAGAAGGGATCAAAGTTCAAATATAAATGAGGACAAATATTAGCCCCCCAAACAATTTCCAAATTAATCTGTGAAAGGTATGTAACTTACAAGTGGCATAACATTTTATTGTTGGTGATTCAAAAGTTGTGTTTGATAGAAGTATCATTATTTTCTAAAAATGGTAAAGGGACCTACGAAATACTATTGTTACTCCTCATAAAATCTAGATCATGGAATTTAAATGGAGTGAACACTTAAAATACAAGTTCTTCGAATTAGAGAATAAAGTTAATGAGAATAGTATTATGTTGAAAGAATTGGGTGCAACAATTTTTACCAAAACCATAAAAGTGAGATGATGGGTGAAATGTAGAAATTCATGACTAAAAATAGGAAAGAAATATAAAAATACAATCCATTCTATTACATAATATCCTTATAAGGAATACATATTCAAGGAAATCATGAACATAAGGAGAAGAATTGTGTTGAGACTCAATTACATATGAGGAGTATTTTATCACAATTTGATATCATAAATATAGAGTCACAAAATCATGATTTTTCATAATTTCAAGGGCCACAACATCAAGGATTAAATTCAACACCATTGAAATACTTCATTCCAAATATCAATATGAGTAAATTTGATGGTAGTGGCCGCATAACACATGTATTCCATATTGATGAATACTTTGATCTACACCAAGAAAAATCCTTCAAAAGGTAAATATGACATCAATGTGTTTAGAACAAGATCAATTTGGATGACATCGATGGTTTTGTGAAAGAAAAAGGTATTCTATTATACCTTAGTCCATTTTTATAGAAGAATTTATAGCACATTATATGAATATTAAGAGAAATGCATTTTTAGTCAATTGGTAAATATTTAACAAAAAGGTTCAAAGACAAAATACATTCAACAATTAAATTATATTCAACAATTCCAAAAGTTAAGGCTCATGATAAAAAGACATTTCAAAGGATAATTTGTTAGACCTCGTTATGAGAAATTTGAAGGAAAACATCCAACGTGGCTTGTGTCTCCTTGAAACTAGATCCCTATAGCATTCTTTCGATCTACTAAGGAAGGTTGCAAGTAAAAATATGGCTACTAGAAAAGTGGCCACTATGAAATATAGTCAATACATACTCCCTCTCCTAAACCAGCAAGGTTGACACATCCTCAAATGGATGAAGGTAGAGGAATGAGACGTTGTTTAAGTTGTGGAAGCAAGTATAGTAAGGGGCATAAATTCAATGAGAAGAAACTATTCTACATAAATTGTGAAAAGGAAGAAGATCAAGAATTGGAACCTTCACAAGATATAGAGCTACAACTCACTACTTCAACAATTTGTTGTCATGCATGGCCTAGAATCATTATTCCAAAAATTCTCAAGACATATGTATATGTAAAAAAGATAGCATTGTTGATTGATTTAGGTGGTATCTAAAAATTCACCAATTACAAATTGGTAAAACATTTCAAATTTTTTCTTTTTTCAACACCAAAATTTCAAGTAATGCTTGTCGGTAGAGGTACCATAAATAGTTCAATGAAGTGTCATAGTATAAAGCTAAATATGGGGGAGTATTTCCTGTATAGTCTCATGATTTCTATGTGAATGGATGGTGTTGAAATGTTATTTTGATTAATAATAGTGGCCTTTATTTTTCAAGATCTTCTCATGATATTTTGCAAATAAGGTAAGAAAGTTGAACTTATCTAGGTATCCAAGGGAAATTATCTAAAGTGATAAGCTCTAATAGCATGACAAACTTACTTAAAAGGAGAGGTCAGCTTGTAACTACACAATTGTGTTCCTTAAGTGTTCAAACATCTCTATCCCCTATCTCAAAAAAGTTAATCAACAATCATTCCAAGGAATTTGGAGAAATGCCTTAGATCATGACCATATTATTCATTTTCACTCTAGAAATGTACCATCTAATACTAGGTGCTAGCTGTATCAATATGCACATAAAATTGGTATTGAACATCTATTTCAAATAATGCGTAAAGCAGGAATCATTCAACCAAGCGAAATTCTCCAAAATTCTACGTGCTTGGATTTCAACTAGGAAGAAGACATCTTCATTTGATTTTGAGGTAGATTAGTAAAACATTATTTACATCACTATAATCATCAAATCCGCATTAATACTTGAATCTATATTGCAAATTTACCATTGTATACCATGCCAACCCATGTTAAGCCTTTAGATACTCTCACTAAAAAGTCGGAGATCAATGCAAGAGAACCATATTTGTTTGCCGTCATAGTTCAAAGTCATCTCACGAAAAAGTCGGAGATAAATGCAAGAGAGAACCATATTTCTTTTAAATCATAGTTCAAAGTCCCGCGTATGATCGTCTTTCACCAACTGCTTAATTTGATTGTTAGTCTTATTATTCGTTTGCTTTTGCGGCCCCCAGCTATTCGAAAATTGGAAAAGGCACTGCAAGAAAGCAACAGACGAAACGTCTTGTGGAGTATGGGGTTGTACGTGGACCATCTTTTCTTCCATGATCCTCACGGTTACATCGTCGAGATTTGCAACTGCCACAATATTCCTCTTATTCCCATGGGTTCCGGGGGCAACGTATTATGTTACGTCAACACCCAGACGATTAGATTTACCTATATCTAATCCTAAAATGGAACAAAACGTCGAGATCCGCTCGGAAATCACTTTAGTGACAATGAATAATTATGATAATAGTATTGTATTTAGCTCGGTTTCTGTTCCGGATTTGCGCGCTTCCTTATTTTATATAAGCGACTTCAAGCACTATTGTTTTAGACACCTACCAGAGTAGACCTAGCACTCATCAAAGATCTTGTAAAGCTGATGCAAGTTGCAACTCCATACAAATTCTAATCCATAAATTTAAAAACCCATGCAACAATTACACTTAAAAAGTTCAGATATATTTAATTAAGCAGACTAAAATATTTACAATATAATAGTGACTTAATTATCATTGGCCATTTTACTCTCATGCTCCACACTTCTCTCACTAACACTCTCTATCATTATACATTTTAAGACTAACATATACAGAAATTACATTCAATGAACCTAGTGGATTTGGATCCACTTAGTTAAGACCTATTAGACGTGTCTAAGTGAAAAATCAACAAAACTGGATTTTTATGACACTTTCCATATTTCCAAAGCTAATCATATCCTAACTACCATGATTTTCTAGAGCTTTTACATAATTTAAAAATTCTAGAGATTTTTCTAGCTTTTATAAGTTTTATACTTTTCTGCAGAACTTTAGGAAATTTTCTTTTTGAATATACCCCTAAATGCTCCTACATCAAACTCCACATAATATAGCATGCAAAACCTTGAATAAACAACCTGAAATTTAACATAACATGGTTGAATGAACAACAAACCCCACATAATATAGCATGCAAAACCTTGAATAAACAACCTGAAATTTAACATAACATGGTTGAAATGAAATAAACCCTTGAAAATTAACACGCCAAGGATTAACCACTAGAGAAAAACAAACCCATTATCGGTAAGGAAAACAAACTGCAATGAATTATGGGCCATGTCTCATAGAAACCCCAATTTGGGGAGTTTGGGAATTAGAACATGTACAAGTCACATAAGATATTATATATTTTTTTAATTACTATTTCACCGACTTATGAAGTGGTTACACTTATTCTTATCTATTATTAGGATGAGACACATTTAAATGTCAATGTGATTGGTTTGAAACTTTTAACACGCGGTAATTTGATGTGGACTTGTCAAATGGGGTTCTAGGTCTAGCATTTATGACTGATTCAAAGCAATATTAAAATGGTAACTTAAATGAAATATTTATTTTGAATCACTTTTCATTTATGAAGGACAACAAATATTATATAATATCAAAAGAAGGGCTTCATTTTCATCTATTCATAAATCTAATTTCAACACCTATGACTTGATTTTGGCATTTAAAGACTAAAATCATGTCTATTATTATTGTTTCTCATTTATTCCTTCATATGGTATATACTTCCACAACAAAATTTCCATAACAACATTCATACTTGTATAGTCATATAATTTTATTGGCATATCCAACATGTTGAGTGTCACTTAATATAAAGCTTGAAATAATAGTTTGGACATCTTATCTTTGTGAATTTGAATTCACATGTTTTGTGTACTTCTCTATCTTTGTTGATATGATAATTTGCATAACATTTAGCATCCACGTCTAACCTCTTAAAATACTACAATTTTCATAATGTTGTTTGCTTTCTTATATTCGCCTCTATCTTATCTTTTGCAACAAAAAAAAACACATTTTTTCATGCCTTATGGGTATAAATTGTAATGTCAATACAAATGTGTTAGAAAGAATCATTATGAATGTGTGGATCAATGACAACTTTGAAAATAACATAATAGATATTGACTAATCCTAAGGAAATGAACTCATATCTCTCTATTTAGGTCCATTTAGACCATCTCTTTAATGGTATCTAACATGTTGACAAATACAACATGGTTATAGCATATGTACCTAATAGTTTATTATTATTTGAAAACATGATTGCTCAACCACTATCCACCACTTAGTATATTGTTCGGAATGTCCCTATTATTGCAATAGATATATAGAGAGAAAACACATAATTAATATTTGAATGTGATTATCTCAATATTGATTTTTTATAAGTTTTTTAAATCTCATTATAAATAAAATAAACAATTTTTCTTTGTTTAGCACATGTTACGTTAACTATTTTAAACAATTTTTCTTTGTTTAGCACATGTTATGTTAACTATTTTGTTTTGGATAAAAGAAAAAGACTCCATTAATATCAATTATAATTTGTATGGTATTTATTAAATTTATATGTGAATCTGCATAAAATAGACCTTCTCAATATTATGAAACTTAAAATTGGAATCACAGCATAAAAACAAAAAAAAATATTCTATTTATTCAATTTTCTATGTCATCAATTTCTTACTGAATCCTCTAATCATTCCCTTTTCACCAATTTTATGTATCTTTATCAATGATATTTATCCATGTCTCTACAAATGTTAACATCAATGTTAACATCAACATGACACTTTCTCAGTTGAATAACAATCCTCTTTAATTCTTATATCAACGTCATAATAAGGCCAAGAGTAATGAAATGTATCATTTACATCATTAATGCTTAGAGAAACATTTTTGATATATGGATGGGATTCTCAAGTAATATATGAACAAGGTAATGTAATTCATGCTATTCTTAGATTTATACAATAGGGATTATGCTCTCACATCCACTCTTTCACACATTCATTACATAATTTGAGAAATTTGGTGAGCGATCAATGTTATTAATAAGAACCTTATGCTTAATGGTATTAATAAGAACCTTATGCTTAATGCTATTAATGAGAAACTTCCTTTAACTTTGTATTTACATTGAGTTTAGAAACACATAAGAACTTCATGTTTGATTGTATTAATGAGAAATTTCCTTTAACTTTGTATTTATATTGAATTTAGCAATCTTTAGATTGCAAAAATATTAGCCTAGTTCATGTTATAATTGTGTGTTTCCAAAACCCCATAAATCAACTAGAATTGTGTTTTTATAAACCTATAAATGAATTGGAATTTTTTCATAGCTTTAATAATGTTGTGATAAAATCACCTCTTTCAATGAGTACCTCAAAATTTAGAATAACTTCTTTTTTAAACATCAATATTTAAATCTATATTATAATTCTGCTTCTTATAATATGAATGCATTAAAAAAACATTTCTTATATAAATTCCCAAAAAAAAAAAAATGATTATAATATTGTGTTTAGAGTTTTTCATTATCATTTAAAATAATTTAAATCTCTTTTGAAAAAAAAACCAGTATGTTTTAGTGTTTATCATTTTTTTTTTAATTTACAATATGATAGGTAAAAATAATTGAAATCTGTTAAAATAAATGGAGAAGTATGATTTAGTGTTTATCATTTTTTATTGACTATATAGTATTATATATTTAGACGAAATTATATTAAAAATTTTAATTACTGATTATTTTTTTCTTTTAATTAATTTAATTATTTATTTAATGATGTGTTAATACTAAAAAATAATAATAAAAGTGAGTTTAATGATTAAGAAAATGTATTTTTTTTCTAAAATGTCATGTATTGAAATTTATAAATATGTAGAGTACATATAAGTCTTTAGATTTTAGTAATAATGAACTCTTTGTCAACCCATTAGATGTCGAGTAGTTAGCTTTCTTTAGTTTCTGTTAAGTCATAAGTTCAAATTATAAAGTAAATTTAGAAATAAAATCAATTTTCAAAGAATTAAAAATTCACAAAATATTATTTTGTTATTTAAAATATATATAGAAAATCAAACTTTTGTATTTATGCAAAATGATTATTTCATTGTCCATGTCCATGGATTTCCAAAATCATATTATCGTCAACCTTCCCAGCCTTTTTGGCCGGTAGATAGGTTTGAAACAAAACCATGCATAATTTTTTAATACATACAACATACATTTGAATAGAGATAGCCATTCAATTTTCATACAGCGTAATATTAGCCTTCCCAGCCTTTTTGGCCGGTAGATAGGTTTGAAACAAAACCATGCATAATTTTTTAATACATACAACATACATTTGAATAGAGATAGCCATTCAATTTTCATACGGAGTAATATTAGCGTGCATTTTGAAGGCTTACTTTTCCATGATATTCGATTATAGTGTGGTATTCGTACTGGACGTTCCCGTAATTGGGGCTACAGATTAGCTGTCAGTACTGTATTCACTCGCTGGAGTACGCGTTGATCCCGTATTCTAAACCTGGATTTATTCCGATAAATCCGGTTACCGGTAAGCTAAAGTTTTGAAAGCTACGCATCAATGAATCTCAATAAACCATTTAACTCCCCGGGTAGAAGTTCATTTGGAAAATTGCTTGCTTGTCATAGGTAATTTGTGTGTTAAAAATAATTTTAAATTAGTATTTGCATCAGATGTTGCAAAGGAAACGACGCAAGGCATAAATTGAAGAACGCAAATACAAAAAAAAAATACTTTCATAAAAAATAAAAATACTTATAATGAATTTATTATTAGATATTCCTATAAATTGCACTATATATTAGCCCCACTAATTATTTCCCTTTCACCACTATGGTCATGTTATTGCTTGATGGCATCAATTGTATTCAAACGGGCTACTTAATAGCCCTCTTCCGATACAAAAAATTGATTCCCATACCTGGACTGCAGCTCACAGAAGAATTGACGGAGAATGGCTTAAAAACACTCTCCTCATTTGACCAAAAACATTTAGGGCCTCATGGCACTACCCATTCTATACATATCATCAAATTACAGAATTCCATGTAACTTCATCTAGCTTAGGCATTGCATTAAATAGTTTCAGTGCTTGGTCCTCTCATCTCTGTAATAATAACTTCAACCCCTGCCATGATTCATGTGGCCACGGTAAGCTCTCGCTGGTGATCTGGAGTGGCGGTCTCGCTGATATCAAATCGGAGGTGCTCGAGAGGGCCGACCATGTTGATATCTAACTGGGGACCTTGAGTTAGAGCGTGATTTTGCACGTGACCTAGGAGATCTGGACAAGTTAATTGGAATTAGATATTTTCACATAAGCCTCCAACATAATAATTTTATTCGTGTGAGAAGGAGCTCCAACATAGAAACTTTATTCACATAAAAGACACAACTCCAATATAAATGATGTCATCTACATAAGAAGGAAGTAGATTCAATATAATTAAAAGAAAAAAGACTAAGTGAATGCATGCATTGATTTTCGACTCGCAGCCTTTTCATCAATATCATCTCCATCTACTTTAAGGGTTTTATTTATTTTTGCAGCCCTAGCTGATGCCATTTCAGTTGCAGACTTCATTGATGTAGCCTTGCTGGCTGCTTGTTGTGTAGCCATTGGCTATTGCATAAGCAATGCCTGTTTAAACTATAATTGTTGCATGGCAACTGCTTGCTGCATCATCATTGGCAATGGTGGATGCTGAGAAGAATTGTTTTTATCTTGCTCATATTGATAAGATGAGCTCCCATTGTGACTCTTCGAACCTTGTCAAAATAACAGTAATATCAATTAACAATAATTATAGCAGTATGGAAGTACATTGTAAAGGGATGTTGCAATGAATGAAACAATTCAAAATGTTAACATAAACATAGGGAGAGATTCAATGACCAGCTCATAGATATCAAAGAGTACAAAAATGAAGCGATCTAGAAGATAACATGAAGAACATTCACAAACATTGGCATTGCTAAAACAAATAAAGGAAGAAAAGAAAATATCAAAAATAAAAAATGAAATGGAAAGATTATTAAAGCACATCCTATCAATCAAGACCTTACACACTTGTACCTTGATGCAATTTAACTGAAAATTGCCACAACATTTAGTGAGCTAAAACTTTTCCTCTAATTACATTTGCAGATAAATTTAATAACAAACATTTTTCATTACAGATAACTTACAAGACTAACTGACAAATGACACAACAGTAACAATTTTCAAAAACTACCTCATCTCAAATTAGGTCCAGTTAAAGAGGACGGTAGATTAATCAAAGACAACTCCACGTTAGTTTTGCCAAGTCTAATTGAATTGCAAAAATATGATGGTTATCTGGCTAACATACAGAAATACATTTGAAGGACAATACATAACTCTCACCTTATTGAAATTTTCAGTGATTATATTCCATAGTTCTGTTTTCCCTAACAATTAGTGAGAATCCACACTCTGCAACAGCTTCATGCAAACCATGTGCCTAAATGCATGAAAAGTTTTCACGTAAGTTACATGCTTTAATTCTCATGAGAAGAGGTTTTGTAACTTTGGCCAATGTGTACAATTATTTATTGGTATATTGTTTGGAGGTAGGTATCATATGAGGGTAATTAATCACTGGCCTTGAAAGTTAAAAATTTCACAAAACAACTATATATACTGGACCTTTAAATAAATGTATATTTATAACTTCCACTTTCTATTTGCCACTCTATTTTAGTGTCCTAAATGCCAATGAGTCCATATTCTTTGGACTATTTTCACTTTATCAGGAGGGTATTTCTGTAGAAAATTGTTTTTATTCTACAGGAGGGTATTTGTGTAGAAGATTGTTTCTATTCTACAAGAGGTTTCAAAGCTCAAAATTGGCCTTGAAAGTAAAAAATTTCATAATATAATCTTTCTGGAAAAACAACTGACCTTTAAATCAATGTATATTTATAAATTCCACTTCCTATTTGCCACTCTATTTTAGTGTCCTAAATGCCAATGAGTCCATATTCTTTGGACTATTTTCACTTTATCAGGAGGGTATTTGTGTAGAAGATTGTTTTTATTCTACAGGAGGTTTGAAAGCTCAAAGTACATCAAAATGTGGCTCCCTTGCTGAAAATAAAATGATGGTTTCTTACAGACAAAAAGAGTGGCCTGCCGTTATAAAAATTGTTCCCACTTATGGCCACTAACATTGCAAAAACAAAACAAGTGTCGCTGTCCACTTAAACCAATTTAAGTTGCAGTTATCTTGAAGGAAATGGGGTATCCTAAGGAGATCCACATAAATGAGAATATGCCACATCTTCGAGTTATCAACAGTTTCAACTCATCAGGAAAGGAAATCATTAGTGTTACAATGAGCCAAGAGACCCTCCACATACCTCACCTCACCCAACTTCCACTACATTGCTGCACTTAAACTGCCAAGAATTTCAAACGAAATATATCATTGATATCATTACAATTAAATGACCAATAAATCTAATCATCAAGCAACAAAAATATAACAGGGCTTCTGAGCACAGAGAATGTCAGGCTTGGGAACTTTACAGCTAATTACAACATTGTTTTGGTGAGAGAAACACAGAGTCAATTACAGCAATAGAACCAATTCCATCTCACTACAAAGCATGGTGGATATGTGAAGGAGACCCATTAATCGATGTAGTCCTGCATGATCACTCTGTGTTATATCTCCATTTCCTTCTATGCAAACAGTGGATTAATAGTCCCATATAAGAGAGACAGGTTTAGAATTAGTATCATTCCCAAAGTATTCTCAACCATGCCATCAATATCCAGTTTAATATCTAGTTTTCCATCCTAATGACAATTGGCTGTGTCACACAATCTTCAAAAGAAACAAATGGACAGGAAACTTCATTACAGGCCTAGATATGAAAAAATATAAATCTAAGATGAATTGGCAACTTACCCTTAGAAATCCTTCAGTACAAACACAAACATGGTTCAGAGCAGTTTCCTGCATAAAATGAAATGATATTAGACTTTGGTGAAACAAAACATACAGATATCAAGAAGTTGGGTTGGTTTAGCCATATTGCCAAAAGCCCAGTTTTGATAGATAGATAATGATTACCAGTACCAATATTAATATAATATCTGCTAATCACCTGAAGATGATTTATCATAGTCTCAATTGATCCACTCATGTCTGCCCCAACCTCATACGATCTGATAGAAAATTTCTGCCTATAAACCAAATTCCCTTGTACAAGCCTCCCCAGCCTGAACACATCTTCTTCTTCTGCCAATTTGACTGCAATACCATTAGTCCTGGCTGTGTGAATTAGTTCTTTATCCTTCACTTTGGAGCCATTGATTATATTAGGTGCTCCTTGAACATTGGCAATCACTTTGAGGATCTTGCCTCGTCCAGATAGAGACTTCGATACAGAATTCTTGACATGTAGATTCATGGAAGATCCAAATGATAGTGACTTCACATAGAATTTAGAGGTCAATATCATCTTTGTCCTATGAATTCTTTCTGTGGTAGCAGAAAAGGATGTTTGCCACAAATTCCCATAAGCACCAGCCTCCATTATATCAAACTCTGTAAAAGGAAAAATAATATATTGTATCCAAAGGATTCTGCAACTTCAAATGCAATGGACAAAGATACAAATTATACACTGTCAGAGCAAGAACATGTGCATATATAGAGGCATGCACTGATTCCCTTTAACTTGGAACTAATTTTGTACAACTCTGCATTCCTAAAGAGCCCACCTCTTTCACAGAAACACAACGCAAAGAAGCGCAGAAACACTCAATTGGAAATCCACACGCAATATAGAAAGATTAAAGGCTCTGCAAAGCTCGATAAATCCTTTTTTAAATGTATAGTTTATGGCCGTTTTCATGAATTTTCAATTATGCTAACTTGCTTATATAATGCAAATGGCCCCATTATTCGAAAAAGAAAAGCAAGATTGATACACGTAGGAAAGCAGGTGGACAGTAGCTATGATGGCTCTGGTAATCTAGCAATCCAATGAAATTGACTCTAACCACTTACAACTAACAAAGAGGATGCCTAGACCAACACTCTAGCTGCATAATCACCTGCCAGATCATTTATTCAGAATAGTGAAAGAGACCCCATTTCTTCATTTCTATCCTGAGAATATTCATCTGTCCACCTCTACTTGGCAAATCAATCCCAATGAACAATTGTCTGGGTCAAAGTTCTGGATATGGGTGAATATTGATAGTCAAATAGATTCAGACTGGGATTGGAAGTGGGCTCTGTCGATGAATTCGAAGAGGCAGTGGGCATGCTCGAACAAAATAGTCTACAATTGCAACGACTGGTAGATAACTTTACTGCCTACCTTCTGGTGCTACAGTTAACAACTTTGGCTACCAACGCGGTCTTTTAGAGGGAAGAAGACAATCGAACTAGACAATTGAACTTCTGATCCATCCCAACAACAAATGAAAGTATCAAGATATTGTTAGCTAGAGTGCGAATGAACAATTGATTTTTCTCTTTTCTCATTAGATTTCAAAATATTTCTAAAATTATCTGATCTATCTAAAGGTGAACACCAATAAATTTTTGTTGAATACTTGTGCTGCAGAAATATACCATTGCAAATGCATACACAATGTACGTTAGAACTGTAACCATAACTCTCAAGTTTCAAACTTATTTCATGGTATCAAAAAGCCCCCCACAATCATATTCCACATGGCTCAGAGCATCACCAGGCACCTTTGTCATGATTTTCTCTCTAAGAAATTTAGCAAATTTTCCTAATCCTGGTTGCGATAATCCTGTTATGTAAGATTTAGTCATCAACATAAACACTCTCCATCTTCTCTCCTCTACATATTTCTTCAATGCTTGCTCAATCCTCTTTCTTTCTTCGTTTGCGAAGTAATCAATTTTCCATTCAGCCCTTCTGCTAAGCATCTGACAAGAACAACTGCATCCTCCAGTGTTGAACATCCACCTTGTCCAATATAAGGAGTCATTGCATGCATTGCATCTCCAGCGATGGTGACTGTTCCTTTTGACAATGTCCCAAATAACACTGCCCATGGACACCGGCCTTTGAGAGGAGTCAAACTAGGTGTGTCTGGCAGTGTTCTCTTCACAATATCATGATACTCCTCTGGAAAATCTCTAAGAAAATCCAATGCTTCTTGTATGATAAGCTTGGGTTCTTGTGCAATTTCTGAGTCTGTTGAGCAACATATTGTTAGTGAATGAAAATTTTGATTCAAATTTGGATGTTATTGGAGGGCTAGATGGAATAACATATCAGAATACCTTAGAGACGTGATTTTATTTTTAAGAACCAGAAAACATCTGCGTCATTGATTGGAATGTACCCAGCTCTCATACCGTGTTGTAGATTGATATATAATTTTGGAATGAAGTCATGCCCTTCGGGGTAGGTAGACAATCCGCGACTTGTAGACCTTCCCAGGAATTTGGCGGGCTGATAGCCCAACCACTTAGAAACAATTGAGTTCACCCCATCACATCCTATCAAAACCTGTTGGTAGTTAAATTAAACCTGTTGGTAGTTAAATTAAAGAATAAGAAAAATAAAATTGTACTGAACACGTCACCATCAAATATATTTGGAAGAAGATTAAAAACAATAAAAAAAGGGAAGTTTTCTTCATACTTTCTAAGGTCAAAGAACAAAGTTACAATACCATAACAAATCCTTTTACAGAGCGGCTGATTTCTAAAATTTGGTTTCTTGAAGTTGTTTTCATAGGAATGGGAATGCGCAACTGAACAGTGTTACTGCATTCGCCCTCACTCTAAAGGGTTCCGTCATACATGGATAGAAAGATTGTGAGTGCAATCTTCCTTACCCAAAATGTTTCAGTCATACAAGGATAGATCGATCATGGGTTTTGTTAATCAATCCATTATGAATTCATTGTCTGCATTTGACATGGTGGACCTCTCAAGCAGGAGAGACACCAGGTTCTTTTCTGTTGGGACAAAATCCAAATTCCCATCTATTCCTGCTCCCTTGATGCCCTCTAGATTTAACCTCCTTGGACCCCGACCTATTTGCTCAATTCAAGTCTCCAGAGTTAGTTTACAGGAGGATTTTAAGGCACCTCATCACACCCACACCCAACCAAATGATGATTATGTCGCCGCTGCTAATAACAATAAGAGTAGAAATAGAAGAGCAGACAATAATCCTCATATAGCAACCCACTTGGGAAAAATCCCTTGCCCTTTTCAAGTGGTTTCACATGCAGGAAGACTACAAACCAAATGTCAATCATTACAATGTCATTCTCAGAATTCTTGGTAGGGCTAAAAAATGGGATGAACTTGAGGATTGTTGGACCCAAATGACCAAACAGAAGAATGAGCTGCTGCCCACAAATAACACGTATGGCACCCTAATAGATGTTTATGGTAGGGCTGGCCTCAAGTCAGAGACCCTGCAATGGCTCCAACACACGGAACAGCAAGGGCTCCAACCAGATGAGGTGACCATGAATACTGTTGTTCATATGTACAAGAAAGCTAGAGAGTTTGACCAGGCGGAAGAGTTTTATAGGAAGTGGTCCCAAACTCATAGGCCACAGCGGGCTTTCACATATAATACCTTGATTGATATGTATGGCAAGGCAGGCCGCATCGGCGAATGCTCAAATGCCTTCTCGGAGATGCTCAAATCAGGTATTTGTCTTGACATTGTTACTTTTAATACTATGATTCATATTTGTGGTTCATATGGTCATCTAGAAGAAGCAAAGGTTCTCATGAATAAAATGGAGGAAACAGGGTGCCCGCCAAACGTTATGACTTACAATACTCTTATAGCAATGAATGCCGAAAATAATAATATAGACATGGCATTAACTTATTTCACCAGAATGAAACAAACTGGAGTTCAACCTAATATTGTAACTTATAGAACTTTGTTGCGTGTACTTTGTGGGAAACATATGATTAGAGAAGCTGAATCCCTGGTCCAGGAGATGGATGAATTGGGGCTTCGTGTGGATGACTTCTCAAGGCCTGTTATTATCAGAATGTGCATAGAGATGGGGTTGCTGATGAAAGCATGGTCCTGGTTTGAAAGATTTCGGCTTCTTGGAGGAATCAGCTCCAAGAGCTACGCTGCCATTATCGATGCATATGGAGAGATGGGGTATTGGTTGGATGCTGAGAAGGTATTCGGCTATAGTTGTGAAATAGAAAGAGGAGAAAAGCAGAGTGTATTGGAATACAATGTTATGATTAAGGCTTATGGAATTGCAAAACTTTATGACAAGGCACGAAAATTGTTTGAGAGCATGGATAATGAAGGAGTTTCACCTGATGAATGCACTTATAATTCTCTCATTCAGATGTTTGCTGCTGCAAAATTACCGAATGATGCAAAATATGATTAAAATGCAGGAGGCAGGGTTTGTGCCGAGTTGTGCAACATTTGGTGTTGTAATCGCTGTGAATAGTAGCCTGGGTAGAGCCATGGAGGCAGAAGACATTTATCAATAAATTAACAACTTTGCAACCACTTTCTGTTATCAATAATAATTTGTAACGATTAAGATTATTACAAGCGGGCAATTCTCACCGTTTTCCAGGGACTATGTATGGAATTTGTTTGTTCATTTCATCCTCCAGGGAGATCATCTGTGAACTGAAACCTCCATGGTGATGGCCATGCATGAATTAGGGTTGATTCGATTCAATTGTATTGAATACAGGGCAATGTCAGAGGATCTTACCCTTGTAATCGAAAATGGGTTGCACGAAGGTCATCTGCGACTCCAAGAGCGTGGAGAGTCTTCCAGGCATTAGTCCAGAGGTTGAGCCAACCAGTTCCTCTTCCCTGGGATGAAATCTGAAGCCTAATCCATTAAAAACTCTGTCTGCAAAACCCTAGCTGGGATAAAAGCTCATCTAACCTCCAAGCGCATGGGATGCCCAGAGACGGACGCGCCCTGCCCTGCTCAGCGAGATTTGAAGCAGCAAAAGAACTGAGGGGAAAGAATATAAAAAATTAACCTAAACTACATCCAATGGTTTGGAACATTTTAATCGTCTAACATTTGATCCAATGGCTCAAACAAGGTACACGTGACAATTGAGGGAGCTGATTTCATATGGAAACGCCTTACGGCGTAAAAATTATAAAATTGTCAAAATTCTGATTTGAAATTATGAGAAAAATCAAATTTAAGTGGCAATCCCACTCACAATACTATTTGTGAAGAAGACTCATGTCCCGGACCCAGCCATCAAGATTCATAATGGGAGAGTCCTGTATTTATTTTGTATATTTTTATTTCTGAATTTATAATTTCTTACGAATAAATACATATTTATAACTAATTATTTTATATCATTACCTAACTGGTTAATATAATATTTAAAATACATATCTCCTTTGCATATATAAATATTTTCATATAAAATTCTTTATAAATATATAAAACTAACGCTTAAACCAAACTAAGTTAATCACTTCACACCAAATTAAAAGGTTCAACCAAATTAAATTAATCACTACGTCTTAAAAGTTGCAAGGTATATCAAGTCAAATATGAAGAGCAATAGAGCACAAAATATGGTAATACAAAATTGTAAATTAAAAAAATAATTGAAGTGAGAGCTTAGGGTGTGGAGAGGTACCAGACTCCACGTTTTCATATACTGTTTCATTTCTCAACCTACTTTGCACTAAGGTCCACAGTCCCTTTAAACTTAGGTCTCTTACGGATAGTTTTCTATGTTTATGATTATTTTGTAAATTCCAACCATGTAACATCACAATTTTAAATTTATTAGTTTTTTTGCATCACATTATGTTCAATCCTCAATACTAAGTTTTTCCTTATTTGTACCTCCCCAATTATAGCAGGATGAATATGCTCTAAGTATATGTGGCCCTGGATATCGCTTTGACTGAGTGTTAATCTAATCCGACTTCATTTCATATCGCCTTTTCGTTTTTTTAAGAATTTTTATTTAAAATTATTTATTTCATATGATATTGATTACTATAGGTTAGACTAAAATGTGAGTACATTCAAGTAGATAAATTTATGAAGCTGACAGACGTACTTGTTTCAATTCGTGAAGTGGTTTGTAGAATTTCGTTATTCTTTATCAAAAAGAAGGACAAGATATGATATTAAACAAATATTTTTAGTCGTACATACATACAGTAACAGTAACAGAGGTGGTGAAAAATATTTGAATCATTTTTAGCTTCAAAGTAAAAATTAACATATTTAATTTAATAAATATTATTTCTTTTCCCTGCGTTAAGTAATTGAGCTTCTTCCATTTTCTTCCACCTCTTTATTGCACCTTCATCATGTTGATTTTCCATTTTCTTCCACCTCTTTATTGCACCTTCATCATGTTGATTGGAACAAAAGGTTTTGACCAATTCTGCAATTATACTTTGTTTTGAGTTGATCGTAAAGGTTTTAGTATTGAATTTTTACTCGCAAGAGATTGTGTATATTTGCATCATGCAGATCTCACAAGCAAAATTTATATGAGAGAGCTACAAAAGTTGTATCGGGATAAAGTTGTGAAAAAGTGGATATAGATACGGTGATAAGTTTTTATGGTCTTTTAAATGGTAGAACTGCGTTGAAATGATATGAAATCCTAAAGCTAATGAGTTTTGAGGTCGTGGTTTTCAAGTATGGTTAATCTCAAGACCTTCTTGATGCATCTTGGTGTTAATGAAATTAATGCTGGGAGCATTGTCACCTTTAAAATAAAATATATTTGAAGCTCTTGCTGGATTTTCTGCGCTACTCTAAATCTATTCAAAAATATTATTCAAGATCTAAACTTCAATGGAAGCCCCTAGTATTGTCATTGTCATAGAAGAATACTTTATATTCTTCACTGACGAATTTTCCAAAATGTCTTGGATAGGACTTCTAAAGCATAAAGACGAAGCTTTCAAAAAGTTCAAAGAATTCAAAGCATTTCTCCTTGCTGCAAGAAATGAGCCAATGAAGCAATCAGGTCAATCAAAGATTCATCATTGAGGATAGTCTACCTGAGGCATTAAGATATATTTGACTTTGGGATACAAAGGATGCAGCAAGAGTTTTAGCGATCTGGGCATTTTGGATCTCCATGGAAGGAAAGATAAGAACATAGATTGCTTAAATTCAAGATTCTTCAAAGCTCTTTTTGAAGCTCCCTCTAAATCCAAGACTTGTCACAGATTTTGTTTTGATAATAAAAATATAAATAAGCGAGAAGTATGGTAAACAAATAAAACATTTTTTTATATTTACTCCATAAGTCACCTTGTATTTATGAATGGTATGGTAAATTAATAAAAATATAAATAAATGAGAGGTATGGTAAACAAATAAAGCATTCTTTTATTTTTATATATTAATACCATGCAAAAAATATTATTAACCCTAATATTAGTATTAATAAAAATAAATGGCACATGGTATTGACCCATGGTATTGACGATTTTTTTTCCCTCAAAACTTAAGTCTTATAAAAATATATATCTCTCTAAACAGTAAATCAAGTTTTGATTGCTTATCTCAAGCATAAAGGGTCTTTCTTTGTCTCCAATAAATATCTTAGTGTGGTAAAAATCATATAAAAATATATATCTATAAAATTGAGTCATATGAAAAATTTATCTCTATGTAAAGACTAAATCAATTAGTTTTCATTACTTATCTCAAACATAAAGGGTTTTTCTTTGTCTCTCATAAATATCTCAGTTTTTCTGGTCTAATTGTAATTACCTTCCTCACAATAATGAATACAATGGTCATTCCTAACTTATGCAACTCTCACTAAGACATCAAAGACTATATTAGAGATTGAAAAACCTCATAGAGATAATTTTTGTCACTACCTCATGAAGGATTTTGGTTGTAACAATATGCATACATATCCTACTGTAGATGCCATTTTTTTATTTACCTAAAAATTTTACGGGCTATAAAAACTAGTTTAATAATGCCCCTTTCTTTGTAGTCTAGTTGCGGAAGTAAACCATGATACTCTATTTGCATACTTAATCAAATTAATAGCCTACTTGCATGAATCATTTATCTATTTGTAACCTGCTTGAAAATGAGAATTTCAATCTTCAATACAATTATGGAGAAAAATGCTAATTCTAATTATTTTTGTTGTTTTATGTATACTGTGGTAAGAGTTGTCTTAGAGTCTTCCCTCATCATGAAATCAAGGCTTGCAGACCATTATTCAACTTCAATATCCAAGGGTTAGAATCTAGAGCAAATTTGGTTGAAGAAAGCAATGCTATAGGTCTACTACATGAAGTGTTATAGGAGGCCATGTATTGTTAGAGGAGGCATGTTTTGCTACACGAGGGGTATGAGAGATTTTTTACGACACGAATGGTGTCTCGAAGGTAGAATAATGTGGATGAAGGTAAAAGAAGGTGAATTAATGGTGTGGGATCCCCTTAGCCAACCCTAGAACCACTCGGAGGTATATCTTGCACCATAGTTTGTGCCCAGGGTGTTCTCCATTTATCCTAGCAGAGTGATCTCGATGGCAAAGTTTGGAGTCAATGTGAGGCATCTAGGAGGGGGATGGAATGGTCTAGGTGGATATA
Source organism: Pinus taeda (assembly GCA_000404065.3). NCBI lineage: Eukaryota > Viridiplantae > Streptophyta > Pinopsida > Pinales > Pinaceae > Pinus > Pinus taeda. Next base: position 217,474 of record APFE031465323.1, on the reverse strand, counting down.
GAAAGGTGTGTCCACCCCTGTGCGTCAACAAAATCCCTACAAACTAGCTAATCAAAGGCATCAAATGATCTTTGTTACAACAAAGTAAATTAACATGGAAACTCTGAGTTCAATTTTATTAAAATCTACTTTACCCTACAACACAACTCTAATTTCCAAACCAATGCTACTAAATTCTAAGTTTCATAAACTAAACATTCAAAAGGATTACAGTCTAATACTTGACAATTTCCAATAAATCATAAACACATATTTTTGGGTTGTTATTGTAGATCTTCCAATCACTCATCCCACAAGAGAGGTGATAAGAAAACCTGCAACTACAAGTTTTATGATATAATACCTACTGAAAATAATTATAATGAATTGAACAAGAGCAAATAAGAAATACAAGAGAGGGACTAAAACATATGGGTTGGGCCAAAACCTAAGGGTTGCAACACTCCAAAACTAATTGAGATGTAGACTGATATTGAACTTCTCATTAACAACAAATAAGAGTCACATACATCATAATCAAGATGAGAATAACAATGTGAAGCATTGGGCTCTCGATAACTACTCCTAGTTGAAAAACAAATTCAAATCCTAATGTGCCCTTTGTCTAGTTTATTTATACAAAAAGTAGCTCAGGGGCAACTCCCTTGAAAAGAGGAGTGATTCCCTCCAAAATCTTGAGATTGGTAGATCTGGTTCTGCTGGATCTTCAAATGCACTTGAGTTCCTCGACTACTAGTGAATTTGAGCTATTGGTGAGCAATATTTGATTGAAAGATGTGTTGTGGAGTTAATGCAGTGAACAAGCCCCCCTATATTCTCTCTAGATGTCTCCAGTCTGCCCCCGAATAGTAAATATCTCCAAAAAATTCTTCTTTTACTTACATATTAATCAAATTAGACCATGAAATATGAAAAGCACCCTTTAGTCTTCCTACTAAGCATATTATGGTTAAAATGGAAATTAATGTGAGAAAATGACGGTTTTAAGGGATAGAGGATAACACAATGGGCCTCAAAATATACCTAATGATGGGACCCATCATCACCCCCTAGTTGAAGGTGTTTCTCACCCTCTCAAAAACTAAGTAACTGATATGAAGATCATTCATGGCCCCCGTGGCCTCTCTGACAACCCAAGGAATCTCAGATCTTGTGCCTTCCTAAGAATAAAAAAATGCATTTGCTTCTATGATTGTCCATCCTTTTTGTTCTTTTTCTCAGTCTCTTCTCTTTTGTAGGCCCATGTTGATCATGCTGGACCCTCCAACATTCAGGGGATCTCCCCGGTATGAAGTCCCAACTAGACCTCACGCCATTTGGTGTAGGAGTCCCATCTAGTATGATGGCCCAGTTGCCATTGTCTTAAAGGTTTGCCTTAGCTCTTGCTTGTTAGCATATGAGAGTGGTATGCTTTGTCTTTGAACAATGAGGTTCATGTGCCTGGTGAGTGCTTTTTATTACATGTGTCAAGGTTCTTTCACTAGAGAGGGAGAGGGTGGAAATGAGTCTTAAGTCGAAAGGGAATAGTCCCAACTCTGTCAGACACACACAACACAATAGGACATGAGCAACTTTCGGCGAAGTAGTCCACACATATGCAGAAGTCATAAACACACAATGAACAGATAACAAGTACAACACCCAGCAGAATAGTCGACACGAGTGTGACGGTCGTTATAACAAGTTTATGGGAATGGTTATATCGAGTGTCCAGCAAGAGAGCCCACATAGGCGAAACAATGTTAATAACTTATACAACAAATTCTCGTAAGCATATGTACTAAAACAACTGAAATAGTTCAACTACTTTAACACATGTTAAAGAAACATGCATTACAAGTGTCCAAAGAATAGTCTTACAAACAAATACAGTACATGTGTGAAAATGTGTTGGCCTGCTATCATGCTTCTAAATTAAGTGAAATTTCCAAGACACATAGGAACACCATAGATGACTAACCTTAATAGCGAGGCATTGGAGCCACTACTTGCTGCTCCTCAAAGAAAAGACTACAAACTCTCAAGGCTATGTGGGAGGAGCCAAGGTGAAAAGTCTTTTGCATGTACAAATGAGAGGTATTTATAGCCAATTGTAAAACTGGCCCTTGTGACTGTTTGACTTCCCTCATGACTCTTTGACTTACATGACTCTTCAACTTTACATGACTCTTCAGATTTACATGTGGGTATCTTGCACTTCCACGTTACATTACATTGATTACAATAGTGTGGCCAACTATAGTGATGTGGCCGAGATGACTCATGACATCACTCAACATGACAAAGATGGTATGTTCATGCTCCTACTGGTGTGCATGTCGAGCTACAGTATTGCTGAGTTATGGATCTGCTCTTGGTGTACCATATCTTAACCTCTGCATGGAAAGGCATGTGAAGTCTTCGATGGTCTTGGTGTTCGCTTGATGTTGCATGTAAACATCACTCATTTGCTTGTACTTTGGCATGCTTCACGTGTTCATTCGTTCGCGAACAAATCTCCTTACATGTGCTGCTTGTTCATCTCGTTTGTTGTTACGCCATGTCTCATCCATGTACCTGAATCTCCAATTACTCATGACGAGACGACATCAAATCCATAAATTTCCTAGTCTACCATAATGCATTGCCTTTCGCTTTCAGATGCAGGTGACCAGGAGAAAGGACAAGGCTCTCGAACTGTGCAAGGAAGATTTCAAGTCGGGATGCATGTTATAGACATATTTGGGAACATCAACCCCAAACTTATATGTCGATAAACTAGGGCTCTTAAACCCCTAAAAGATTTTTTTCATACCCTAAAATAATATAGTCATCTAATTACATCATTCCCCAAAAGTTCCACCTGAGAAACCATCCAGAAATGGCCTAAACTGAACCATACTGGCTGCTCCACTAGCAAAGTGCAATGCATATTGAGTGGTACACTGCCCAGCTGTGATGCATACTAATTAGGCCTTCTATAGGGTGTGATGGGCTAGGATGAACAAATGTACGAGACAGTTTGCTAAGTGGTTGCTCATGGAATCTTCTAGAAACTTCTCCTATGCCACTTGCCTCTCTGAATTCGCCTAGGGATGAGTAAGAGATCCAAGAAATATCCAAGTGGAACCAATTGTAACAAGTGG
>APFE031465323.1:160155-213946 GCA_000404065.3 Pinus taeda | reverse complement strand
ATGACACTAATCAAAACCCCAGAGATGACTCACACCATTGCACACATCTATAAATGGATCCCTCATCTAAGAGATCCAGAGGCTGGAATATTGTGAATTGCAAGGAAGTGCTGATAGTTTGTAATTAAGGAAAGAGCATTGTATTGTTGTTGTGATCTTGCTATTTCATGAGGTGAAGAGGGATTGAAGCTGGGAGGATGATGCTGGATCAGAAAAATGGGTTGTAATTCTCCCTTCTATTTAATAAAGTTCTTCAAGTTTTCTTCTCTATGATTGTGCAATTGTGAATGTTATCATTTGCAAATTATATCATTTGTTCATTATATATTTGATTATATAATGTTTATGTTGTGATAGATCATGATTCTTTGATGGTTATTTGTTGTTGTATTTGTGCAGGTACTCTCCAAGTAGGTTGAGTACGAAGAGGAGTTGCATGCTTTGTCAAGGGGGAGAGAGATCAAGCAAGGGATTAAGCGGAAGTTCCAGGTTGGTTCCTTTATCTTTCTCTTATCTGTTGCACATAGAAGAAATCATTGAATTTCTTTAAGCTGTTGTTTCTAGGGTAGCTGCCAAACCTAGAGGGCTAGTCATTCGACAAGACACTAATTTTCCCCGAAACGAATTGGCGACTCCGCTGGCAAAGAACAAATGTTTTTCTGTTGTTATTGTTTGTTTTATAAACTATAGACAGAGCCTGAAGTCAGCCAGGTAGCCTTTGAACTGCTCTTTCTCTGCAATTGCATAGTAGATGAATGTTGCTTCAGTCAATCTTTGGTTTAGTTTGTGAATTGAACATTTGACTTACAAGCATTCTATATTCCCTTTTCGTAGCTGAGTAACCTCTCAAGACCTTCCTCTATGCTTTGCTCTTTACTGTCCATCAAAACTCGGCCTAACTCATTGAAAACAACTACACATCTGAGCCAAAACCCACTTCAGTTGTGCTCCTTGGCCCATCACACTATTTGTCACTGTAACCTAGTATGCATCGTCCCTCCCGAGTGTAGTAAGTGATGCATCCCTGTTTCTGTGAAGCCTAGGTGTGATGACTGACTGAACCTTTTTCCATTCTAGAAATTGGGGGTTTTCACCTTGTCTTAAGTTTTGTTTAGTTGTTTTGCTGCTTATGAATAGTGCCTCCTTACTGAAGCCTACTTGCATCATGTAGATCAGCCTCCATTAGATTAGGATTAGTGAATGTTTTTATGTATCTTTTCATCATTTACAATCCTTTGTTGAAAAGTTGCTTAACTTGATCTGTCGTTTGCTACAAAAAGTGTCGTAATTGTCGTTTTGTGTCAAAAACAGAAGTGTCATGGATTCTTCTTTCCCTGGATGGTTGATTGAACTTTCTTCATGTATTTGGTTTGATTTGTTTATATCCGAAGTGTGAAAAACATTTTTTATTCAAGATTGAAAAGTGTCCTTTAATCTTCCTTTTTCTTTTGAAGAAGAAATTATCGAAAATGTCATTTTGAAAGAAACATTTCAGATCTTTGCTGCATTTAGTTTTCCTTTTTGGCATTTTTTTACATTAAGGAGAATGAAAACAAATACATGCATTTGCATTTAGTGTTTTTTTTTTTTGCTTGTGTGCGAAAAAATGATTTAGGAAAATGCACTAGTGTGTGCTCTTTGCTCTTTGTTTGAAAGAATTGTAATCTTCTTTCCCTAGTAGCTAGGATTTTCATTGCTTAAAATAAACAAAGATTTTTTATCATTGGAAATTGCATTTTAGGAATTTCAAAATCAACATCAGGCGTTGAACCATTGAAAGGCAAAATCTAAACAAGATCAACTCTAAAATAAATTTCAATGAACCTAAAAATGCTTTGGAACTTAACGTAACATATCTAGAGGTCTAGGCTAGAGACGTGTTCCAACATCATTAAAACTAGTGGCTATCATTTTCATTGAAGGTTGGGTGATTCCTCCTCCTTGATACAACAAGTGCTAGCACGGACTTGTGCTCCCCGTATTGTTGCATATATATTGGGAGACCAAAGTAGGCTTATATCCTTTATCCATATGAGGTTGAATCTGCTGCCTTATTGATCGCAATGCACTAAACACAACATTCGGAAAGACTGACTACCATACATAAGTCCTTGGTAATTTCTATTTAATTTATCACCAAGGTGTATATTGCAGTTTTGTGATTGGTTTGGTAATCCCTCTGTCTAGATTTTCCAAAGTAGTCACTTTCGTTCCTTTCCAATGCTTTAAAAGAAAAGGTCCATTTGAGCACTTGTCACTTCAGGCTCATTAAAAATCAAAGGAGACTAGAGTCATATTTAGCTTTTTCTTAACTCTTAAAAACTGAAAAAGCAAAATTGTGTCAAAGCATCATTAAAATTAATTGAATTTGGAATAACTTCCATGTTCCTTAGTTGATCTAAGGTTGAGACATATGGCATTGAATCCAGAGCCCACTAATCAAGGAATCCCTTTTGAGGGGAATCCTAGTCCTTTTCCTTCTTGGGGAAATATTGGTGCTCCTTATATGGCTACATTGACCCTTCTAGGACTTACCATTGGCCTGCCAGTATAGTTATTTTCAATCTCTATGGTTCCAAATGCCATGATTCCTCCACAATCAAATCAACCTCCAGTTGGTCCTCAAGTTAACCCTTCGCCTTCTTCCTCGTTTGTTTCTACCTCCCCTTCTTCCTCTTCGCTTGGTGAAAATAGTGATACTATTAACCAGGTGGCTGAGAAGAAGAAGAAAGGGAAGGAGAAGAAGAAGAATCCAATTCAGCAAGGGGGCAACCAAGAAACCATTGCTTTGAATGCATCATCTGGTGAAAATCCACACATTAGACTTCCCAAAGCCAAATTTCCATGCATAATTTGTGCAGGTGACCATTTTCATCGAGATTGTCCTTGCTTTCCTCGAATCTTGAAAGAATGGTTTCCCCATTCACACCATCCTATGTCATCAACTTCTCGAGATAATGTTGGTAACACACCTTCAACTAGTGATAGTAAAGTTCATGGAAATAGGAGAAAGGTCAGGATTCCATGTAGGTTATGTGAAGGTAATCATTCCTTTCACCTTTGTACCTTTTTTTATGAAGCCAAAAGAGTTTTGGATAACCATCCTACCTCACCGCAGTGACTTCCATCTGGTTCCAGGAAACTATCCCTAAATCATTCACTAGTTGATGAACCGACTGACCAAAATCAACCATTGATCGAAACCACTCTCTCTGAAAGTGAATCCTATGAGTCTATACCCAACCAAAATCAATAGGTCGAGGTAACAGTTGACTCGATTTCACCATCAGCTGATCGTACCTTTCCCGAAGAGAGTGAAAATGATACCACTCAAGTTCTCTTTATTACCTCAGATTCAAATGAGCTTGGGGGTAGTCCACCTGTTCCATCAAGATAGGAGGAAAATTCTCCAGTTATCGTAACTCAAGGGGTCAATTCTCCCATTTCTATGAGACCCCCTCTAAGTAGTCTAGTCACTCCTTTGATTGGAATCGACTAGCAGGATCTCACCTTCCTTCTTATGTGCCTTTCCAGATCATAGTACAAGTTTGTAATATGATTGTATTTGGCATTATTATAGACGAATGTGCATTAGTGAGTATACTTTCCTCAACTTCTTGGAAAGCACTCGATTCGCCACCGCTTGTTCCTGTTACACAGAATCTTTTGGGCTTTAACAAAGGAACAAATCGACCGTTAGGGATCCTTCCTCAGTTACCTATCACTTTGGGAGAAAAAACCATTTATCTGAACGTGATGGTAGTCTTAGGACCTTTAGATTACAATTTACTTCTTGGGAATGATTACGTTTATCACATGCGAGCTATTCTTTGAACACTCTTTCAAGTGATTTGTTTCCCGCATGAAGGCAGGATTGTCACCATTGACCAGCTTTCATTTCCCGGTCCAAATATAGCTCCTAGTCAACCATCATCCCTAAATGGTCCATTTATACCAACGGTATCATCCCCACCATGGGTTAATTATGTGGCAACCTGTTCCATACCTACATCGACTGACGACCAATTCAATGATGTTGTACATTATGTACTGGGGGCATTGGAACCAAACTTTCCTTCATGACCACTTATGAGTTGTGATCGAAGGAGGATGAGGAGATTTTTTTGTCTTGTGCCAACCTCGTTAAAAAAAAATGAAATCAAGGATCTGAGCAGAGTCCCTTGTCTTGTGTCAAGCTCGTTAAAAAATGAAACAAGGACCCTTGGAGCAAAGTTCCAAGTCGAGTCTTTGATTAGATCTCGTGAAATTCTAGTTGATTCTTTCACTTGATCTCATTAAAGAACCTTCATTCCATTCACTTGATAACCATGAGTAGTCTAGTGAATGTAATGAAGCTTGGGGAGCATGCACCTAGTTGTAAAGATAAGTTTCCCTGTGGATTATGTGATTGGTTTGTCATACTGGTCTGTCACACCATTCACCTTTGTCTATTCTGGACGAAGCCATCCTACTTCACTGTAGTGATTTCCATCTGGTTACAAGAGATTTTCTTTTATTATTGGGGGCATGCAAACCCTCTCAAGCATAGCTCCCCCATGGTTCAAGCTTATAAAAAATGAACCTATTCTCAATTTTGAGTATTGTCTTTTTAAGTTTTGTCATTTCTAGCTTGCGTAAAAATAAAACCCATTCCAAGCATAGTTCCCCCATGGTTCAAGCTTGTCAAAAAATGAACCCACCAAGCATAGCTCCCCCACGGTTCAAGCTTGTTAAAAAATGAACCCACCTTCAACTAAATAACCTTTGTGATTGCCATTTTATCAGCCTTTTGAACCTTGGTTGTGTACCTCTCATCACCACCACTCCTTTGGCCGATCATACACTTCCACTTGGTTGTTTTACCCCTTTTGAGGAATAATTACGATGAGTGGTCTTATTAGTCAGCCTCTTCATAGAAAGCACCATGTTTTGAGAAGTTCCAAATTCACCAGAACCAGCCGCTACCCTAGGCACCACTCGTTCCTCAAATCGACTCTCCTTTAAACCCTTTTAAGACTCATTAAATATGAAAAGATCATCGAGCGTAGACCTTTCCAGCTCATTAAAGTGAGTGGAAATGTCATCCCTCTAGTATGATTTTATACTTTTTCGAACCCAAGGGATTATCTTACGAAAAAGTCAAATGCTTGTATTTTTCAGATCGTTAAAGTGATCAGAAAAGTCATCCCTTTTGTATTATCCTTTTTCGGACTTGACGGATTATTTTACGAAAAAGAACTTATGGAGTTTCCCTTTCGTCCATTTTCAGACTCTCTAAACATGAAAAGGACTGAGTTATCCTTGTCGGTAAACTCATTAAAACAATAGCAACAAACTTGTCCATTCTAGACGAGACTGAGTTTCACTGTCGTTAGACTCATTAAAACATAGCGACAAGTTTGCCCGAAGGGCAAATTATAGAACAAGAATATGTTATCCTCCTTAAGCTCGAAAAAAATTAAGAGGTACTGCTCAGTAATGACTAGGGAAAAAGGGAAGAAACTTGAAGAATTTATGGTAGCAAGTCGTTCTTGAACATGACTCTTTCACTCCATCACCATTATTGAGTCGGGTTGGGTTGTTCCATTCACCGGTCATCTCACCATTGGTCTTTCACACCATCCATCTTTTGAGGTTAATGCTACCAATCCATCTCAATGTTGCCAACATGTTCAAGAGAAGTCATTCAGTTTAGAAACCACAAACTAGTTAATGTCTCATCCACTACAATACCTCCAACCTTCATTTTTTCATAACCACCATTCCTGAACCTTGTGTTGTCAGTCCATTTTCACCTCCAAAAATCATTTTCTTCGTTTCGTGTCGTAGATGTGGGATACATTACCACCCTCCTATGATGAGTCACTTTTTTTCAACATCATCTCATTATTCAAGAAGTTGACTTAGAAACACCCCTTTCAGTGCTTTGAAGCTTGCATGCATCAACGCCAAGTTTCTCACTTCCAACGATAGGTTGACATCAATGGCCTTCGACCAAAATATTTTTCATGGTGTTCGACATCGAATCATATATTCACACCATGTGAATTGTACTATAGTACCTTGAGGGTCATCATCATTATCGGTGATTCCTCTCGTGTTTGTTAACAGCTCACATTATTGGTTGGTAATCAGGCGATGTCTTTCCATGTTCGACACATCTCTTCACATGGATTGACTTGTACATTGAGTGAAGATTGAACGAGTTTGAAGACCCCGGATCTAGTTTCATCCATCCATGCTACAATATATTCAAGGATATAAAAATATCAAATGTACAAAGGTGTTAAACAGATGGTCATCCAAACCAAGGATGATGACTCTACATCTGAAGAATAACCAGTTTGCATCTATAGATGACTACCTGACTTATGTACATGAAATGAATTTATAAAGTTGAGCATGGGAATGCCTACCTTAGCTAGATCACGAAATTTATGTTATGATGATGTATTGTATTGTAACTTATGTAGGTCACCTTCTATTTCGAAACCTCGGATCCTCATGATAAAGCATTTCACCCAACATCAATATTTACGACTTCATGCTTGAGGGGGAAACTGTTATAGAAATATTTGGGCACATCAACCCCAAACTTATATGTCGATAAACTAGGGCTCTTCAACCCCTAAGAGAGTTGTTTCATACCCTAAAATAACATAGTCATCTAATTACATCATTCCCCAAAAGTTCCACATGAGAAACCATCGAAAAATGGCCTAAACTGAAACATACTGGCTACTCCACTGGCAAAGTGTGATGCATACTGAGTGGTACACTACCCAAGTGCAATGCATACTAATTAGGCCTTCTAGAAGGTGTGATGGGCAAGGATGGACAAATTTCTGAGACAGTTTGCTAGGTGGTTTCTCATGGAATCTTCTAGAAACTTCTCCTATGCCACTTGCCTCCCTGAATTCACCCAGGATGAGTAAGAGATCCAAGAAATATCCAAGTGGAACCAATTGTAACAAGTGGAATGGCACTAATTAAAACCATAGAGACGACTCACACCCTTGCGCACATCTATAAATGGATCCCTCATCTAAGAGATCCAGAAGCTAGAACATTGTGAATTGCAAGGAAGTGTTGATAGTTTTTAATTGAGGAAAGAGAATTGTATTGTTGGTGTGATCTTGCTATTTCATGAGGTGAAGAGGGATTGAAGCTGGGAGGATGATGTTGGATCAGACAACTGGGTTGTAATTCTCCCTTCTATTTAATAAAGTTCTTCAAGTTTTCTTCCGTATAATTGTGAAATTGTGAATGTTATCATTTGTGAATGCTATCATTTGTTCATTATATATCTGATTCTGTAATGTTTATGTTGTAATAGATCATGATGCTTTGATGGTTCTTTGTTTTTGTACTTGTGCAGGTACTCTCCAAGTGGGTTGAGCACGGAGAGGAGTTGCAAGCTCTGTCAAGGGGGAGAGAGATAAAGCAAGGGATTAAGTGGAATTTCTAGGTTGGTTCCTTTATCTTTCTCTTATCTGTTGCACATAGAAGAAATCGTTGAATTGCTTTAAGTTGTTGTTTCTAGGGTAGCTGCCAAACCTAGAGGGCTAGTCATTCGAAAAGACACTAGTTTTCCCTGAAACAATGCCAGCTCTCAATACTGTCCATGAAAACTGCATAGAGGTCACTAGGAAGCTGATAAGGGCAATCCATATCAGTAATGACTGTCTGTGGGATGTGGCTAGGATGGAGGGCATATCTGCACAATTTTGTAGGGAGACTATGTAGGCAATAAAGGGAAACTGGTAGTCAAAACTACTCAATTTCTTAGGGAGCTGGCAACGGGCTACAGGAGACTGCTAGAAAAAATTGTGCAATTTTCTGGGGAGATGGCAACAGGCTGTAAGAGGTTGCTATCGAAAATTGCACAGAGCTAAGAGGTTGGCCTGCTGGACATCCTTACGCAGTTTCTGAGATGAGAAGGATGTTGGGTAGGTGGAGACTACTCATGAAAACTGTGCTTTTTTCAAGATGAGAAGTTGACCAGCTCATAGCATGACTGGATGGAAAAACTGTGCAATTTTGAGGGCAGTGCAGTGACAGGAAGCGGGTGTCTGTCCGGCATGTCTTTGCAGTTTATTCAGTTAACAGAAATGGGCATGCTTGGCAGCTTTTGTACAATTTTTTTAGAGGAGTGAGGCCCAAGGTCACTGCCCAGTCAAACTCTCCAGTTGACCAACTATAGCTTGGCTGATTTTCTTGCGAGTAGCACAAATTAAGATGGCTTGCTGAGAAACTTCTGTGTTGTTCTGGGTGACAGTCGGTCGAGTCGATTTTAGGATCACACAGTGCAGACTTCCTTAGAGGCAGCCTCAAGATTTGTGCAATTTTGGGCAGTAATACATGTTCATTGAGGGTTAAAACTGCGTAGTGCAGCTCAGTGGAGGTACGACTATTAGGGTTGGGTTTGTCAACATTTCTTCAGGAAAATGACTGTGTGTGTGAATGAGTGACTTCATACATGGATGACCTTGGGAACACACGCTCAACATGACTTGACGATGAGATGCTTTGAAGCATCAAGACAACATGCACTCAGTGTGGCTGAACGATGGTAAGAGTGAAAACTACGACACTTGTGATAGATCGTTGAAAAATTGTGATGAAACTTGTGCAACAGTGCATACAATTTGTGTGTGAGTGCAATAAATGTTTACATAGATAATGCAACTTATACATACAAAGAGTGACCTTGTGAATAGCTAGAACATGGTTACAAGCATGACATTGTGACCAACATGCAAAGAGATGTTCAATGAATGGTCAAGCGAGGAGGGTGCAAAGACTCAACATGGGCTCACAGGATGAGCCCAAGTAACTACAAAAATCAATGAAAAATCCAAGAAAGGCTCCAAAATTGGATGTTGGCCAAAAGTTTGGACAGTTTTGTAGCCGCTACAACACTTGGCGATACACTTGTTGAATTCTAGCTTCTCTGTTCTGGTCCTTTGACAGCACAGGGCCTTGGCTTTTCAAGGAGTATTGAATCATTGTGCGGGTCACTTTAGATTCCCCACTTACCCTATTGACAAAGATGGTTCACCTTTCGGCAACTCAGTCAAACACAACAACAAGTTTTAGTTTGATCAGAGTGTTTCGAAGTTAAGAAGGGTAGTTTGGCTTAAGAGTTAAAAATTTTTAGAGTATAAGTTTTCATCTCGGGTCTTGATCTACTTCCAGTAGGCCTGGATAGTACCTCGACGAAGTCACCTAGGAACACATGCATTGCTCCACTACCAGTGAGCCTAGTGAGTACCTCGGTGGAGTTGCATGCTTCAACTCTGTCCACACAAGAAGCCTTTCTCTTCTTTTGCCTTTGTATTTTTTGATAGGACTGTGCATCGACACTTATTTGTTTTTGAGGCGGAAGAGGGATCCTAACCTATTGAGAGTAGAAGAGTTTGCTGCTTCAGATAATCATGTAAGACCTCTGACATAGGTTTGTTTCCTTAGATTTCCCCTTCTTCATTTCTACTAGTTGGACGAGCTTGAACACATAGATCAGAAGGCTAAGCACAAGTACGGGGTTTCCCAAGGTGGACATAGGTTCATGGTTAGACCCAAGCTTCCCTTGAATATGGTTCCTATTTTCCATCAATACTTCGTCAACCAAAGGTTATAACCAAGAACAAAGAATACGGATGTAGGACTAGCCAAGTGCTACAATGTTACAAGACTCTTTAGATCTCAGCCACATACTCATTCAAAATCTTGAACTTAGTAGAGGGCAACACTTATTTACAAAACCTAAAATAGCACGATAATGAGCAAAAAAAACAAAACGAAAAAAAAATAGTAAGCAATGAGAAAAAACAACAAGAAGTAAATAGACTATGTAAATGGCGCGAGGTGTGGCCCTAACTTACTAAACATAATATTTGAGATCTTGGCTACTGATAGGAAAGTTGTCAATCCTCCTTGTTATCACTTTAGGAAACTCTCCTAGGTTGTAGTTCGAATATTCCTGGTAACATATAATCTTCAATATTGTTCTCTGAACTATTGGGATGGATGATGATTTGGATCAAGCCAGATAACCACTTCAACTTTGTTTCACTCTAGACATGCATGAACACCCTCATCTTGACAAGGATTTAGACCACTAATGCTCAATAATTTATAGATTCAATGGATAGATGGAGAATACTAAATGTACTAGTAGATGCATACATAAACATATATGAATGGCTAACTATAGGAAGTAAATGAAATTTTTAAATCTAATTTATAAACACGGAGATAAGATGACAGTTATTTGGCATTAGACACAGAATAAACATGGATAACCTATTCAATTGCAAATACAATTTATCAATGTAGAGATAAGATGACAGTTGTCTGGCATTAGACACAGGGGAAGTCATGAATAGACTTACCCAAGTGCAAGCTTAGAATAGAAGAGAAATAGAAATTGAGCATGTAACAACAAAAGAAGCTTGTATTACTAGAATGAAGATGAGAAGCTGCAAGGAATAGAGTATCTACAGTCTCCCGAAGTTGAACCTTTGATCCATCTAACTTCCGACCATTTATAGGCTTTTACAATGCTCTCAGGCTCTCTATGGCTCGAGATGTCTTAATCTGTCCCTCTGTCTTGTTGACTGTTTGATGCCATAATTAGACAAGCATGAGTACAGGGGCATCATTTCTAACCACCTCAGTAACCGATCCTAGTCACTTCGTTTCTCTGTTAGGTGGCTCAACGTGCTAGGATGTTCCATGATCCTTTTCTATTAATTCGGTTGCATCGTGCTACTGCCTTTTTACCTTCTTAGCCATGCTTTCTGTTATTTAGTTCAATTGTCTAGCTACCACAGACACTGACAGAACCAATGACTTTCCTCTCTAGGTGACTAATGGGGAGCAGGGTACGAGGAATATGGGTTGTCGGATGAGATGAATTGGTGATCAGAATGGTGATTAGACAGCAGAGGGTGAACCAAGGTGATCATGTACAACGGTCGCTGGATCAGGGGGGGGGGGAATGGATGGTGAATATTAAACGCAGAAGGCCCGAAGTTGTGGAGGGAACAAAATAATTACGAGCTGTCAGATCTCAGATGACTATATCAGATGGCTATTGGGCAGAGGAGGTGCTCAGATGATAGCGCCTGGGGGTGGTTTTGTTTTGGTGGTTATGGTCTCTATTGGGCACTCATTGGGCGGTGAGTAGTAAAGGGTGGAGTTCGCCTAATGCCACTCATTTCACGCCACATAGCAGTGAAGGAGAGAAAAAACTACCTTTATTGGGCAGGTATTCCTCTCGCTAGTTGTCAGTGCGATATGAGTGGTAGCTATTAGATATGGCGGGATTTATCTAACAGTGAAGATTGATCGAGTAGGTCTTATTGATTGGGTGAAACACAGGTCGTCAGATTGGCTGTGGGGGGGGAATTGACAGTGGAGGGACACAGAGGTATGGCATGTCCTCGAGAAATGTGCGGAGGGTGCATATTGGTGGAAAGGTAAGGTTTTATGGGTTTTTGGTTAATTTACTTAAGGCTAAGGCAAAAGAGGGTTTCATTATGATGTGAGGGTAAGGTTAGAATATGGACAAAATAGGATATAAGTAGAAGAGTAGGGAAATGGGGTGACGATGGCCTGTGTGTGAACTTCTCCATGATAGAAAGATGGACCATTTCCCTCCTTTTCCCTTCAAAATAGCAGCGCTGCACCTCAGGGCTAACATTGGCTCCTTCTAGGGATGAAAGCATCCCTGTGAGGTTTCAAGAACTATAGACCACTGCCTTTCTAGTAAAACCAAAATCAAATATTCCTCCTAGTGTTCCATGGGCATGGAGTCTATTTTGCATAAAAATAAAAACTAAAAAAAATATTTACAATACCAAGGTTTTAAAGCCTTAAATGAAATAAAGTTTCAAAAACTACCCATTAACTGGGCTACCAAAAACATCTCCTCCTTCCAGACTGTGCAGAATAAAGGTATTGTTTTGTTGAATTTGAGCAATGACAAATGGACATGTCCATAAGGAGTCGAACTTACCATGATTATCTTTCTTTTCCTTAAATGAATCCCATTTGAGAACCCAGTCACCAACTTGGAAATTGTCCACTTTTTCCTTCCTGTCAAAGGTTTATTTGATTTGCTTCCGATGAGCTTTTGACTTCTCAACTAGCTGCTCTCTGATCTGCTATAGTTCAACCTTGCTATTCATTCTTCTTACCATGTCATTCTCTTCATCTTGCTCTTCTTGCAAGAATTTGGCCATAGGGAGAATCAGCTGGATAGGAAAAATAGCATCAATGCCATAAACCCGCCTGAATGGAGAATTTCCTATGGACTTCTCGTTGGTAGCCCTGTCAGCCCATAGTGAAAACTTCAGCTTGGAATCCCAGCTCTTTTTGTTGTCTTCCAACAATTATTTGATTATCCTTACAAAAATATTGTTAGATGATTCTTCCAGGACATTGCCTTAAGGATAATATGAGGTAGAATGCACCAAACAAATGCCCATGGATTCACACATGTGTACCAATACTTTTTCCCTGGAATTTGTTGCATTATCAGTGACTAGTTTGGTTGGGTAACCAAATCTAGTGAAAATAATCTCATTCAAAAACTTTATGACAACCTAGTGATTAGCATTCTTAGTGGGTATAGCCTCAATCCACTCTATGAAATAATCGGTGGCCACCAAGATCCATTTATGTTGGCTACCGAAATGTGGATTAATCTCACCTATGAAGTCCAAGCCCCACTGCTGGAAGGGACCATTGACATGTACTGGCTTCAAGGGAAAGGATTTTAGCTACTGTCTTCCTACAAACCTCTGACATTTGTCACAAGATTTTACAAAATAACACACATCAGAGAAGAGAGTAGGCCAATAATAACCAGCTCTCAGGATCTTATGGGCTATGGTTTTCCAATAATGATTCCCTCCATAGATGTTAGAATGGAACTGGTGCATGACTTACACAAATTTTCCTTTACCCAGACATCTCAAGAGGATTCCTTATGGGTCTGTCCGGTAAAGCAGATTTTCATTAATGCGAAATTTGGCTGATCTGAGTTTAATGGCTGAGGCTTGACTTGAGCTAAGCCCTAGAGGGACTTCTAGCTTCTACAAAAAAATGAACTATGCTAGAATACCATTCACAAATGACTAGATTTTCAGCCAAACATTGATTCTTCTTTTGTTCTTCTACTGCTTCCTCTATTTTCCCATCACCTGAATTGGGACTATCTAACAAGCTGCAATTTTCCTTAGCCATAAGTTTAGCTAAGCCCTGGCCTTTGAGCAGCTTAGTGTGCTTCACCTCTATGTTAAATTCTATTAATTTTGCAATCAATTTAGCTATTTTTCCATTAATATTTGGTTGAGTTAAGACACCTTTTACTAAGGCTAAAGGTACATATGCAACTACTTTGGAATGGAATATAAATTATGAATGCCTTCAAAGATTTTATGAGAGCATAAGCTTGTTTTTTGATAAGGTCATACCTTAGTTCAGCATCCCTCAATGTTTTGCTGAAAAAGGCCAGAGGGTGTTCTAACCCTTCATCATTTTTCTGCAATAGAATTGCTACAAGTGTGTCATAAGAGGCAAAAGAGAAGATAGAAAACTCCTTGGTATAATCTAGACTAGTTAGAGTGGGAGATTCCATGATAGCTTGTTTAATGGCTTCAAAAGAGCTTCTTGCAGCATCTGCTCATTTTATTTCTAACCCTTTCTTCAACATGGAGGTGATGTGCTTCACTAACTCTGCAAAGTTTGGAATGAACCTTCTAACAAAGTTAATCTTACCCCGGAAAGATTGAATAGATAAAATTAGCTCAATCAATATATTCTCTATTATATTTGAATGAAGAAAATTACAAGATATTTATACAATCAATAGTCTCAAGATAGGAATGCTATCTTAGACGTACAGTAGTGTGGTTGAGAGATTCTCTCAACCACACACTAAACTAGAGAAAACTAAATCCCTATTATATAGGAACAAACTCCTCAAATGGAGAATTATAACCATAGACAAGTAGGAATTAATTATTTCCAACTCCCCCCCTTAATGACTACTTGTCATGATAGTCAAATCCACCATCATCACACGAATTGCATGTACAAAACCTCCAAACACAATTTTCCATCTTCGGACAGATCCACAATCTGCAAATCTGGCGTTTCCAATACAGCCAAATTGATCTGATCTGCCTCTCATGTAGATCCACTTGAAGGTGAATTGGCACGATCCTGAATGATAAACCCGCGCCATTGGCGCGATTAATGGCCTAACAGACGCGCCAGTTGGCCTTCCTGGTGCTGCTGTCAGCGCGAAAAACACACCAATCCCCTTCTACTCAGAAAGAATCATCTGAGTCTGAGCCAGGTGTTACTGCAGTCCACCTGCTCCTACGAGCACAAAGCTCCTGTGTACACACAGCCACAAAGGCAATCTGCCACCACCGGGCAAGTCCGATTGACCACCACTGGGCAAATCCGCCGACTTCATCTGCTTCCACTGAGCAAATCACAGAGCTCTGATTCGCCACCACCAGGCAGGTCCGATCATGGAACCTCAATTCGCCACCACCGGGAAAATCCGTTCTGCTACCACCGAGCTGATCAAGGATCTCAATTTGCCACCATTGGGCAACTCCTGTAGCCACTAAGGCTCTATAGATGGTTTCTGGTTCACTACCAACCATCACATTACAGTGACAAAAGATGGTTTCAGGCTGACCACAAACCATTACAAAGTGGTTTTGAGATCACCACGAACTTTCAAGTGCCTTAGCAAGGCTTACATTTCAACATTGGAGTTTCTGAGTACATACAATGACTATTACAACATACTAGGGAGTCTATTCCACAAACCACACTAACTCAAACAAATCTACACTAACTCAAACAAATCTACTTTGCTATCCACCATAAAAGTTGTCGTTGTTCCTTTAGTGTCACTGTTGCACAAAATTAATATTTGGTGCAATTCAACCTTATTACCCACCACATAGTACATTTGCATCATCTTCTAATTTAATTGTCTTGGATTTACCTGCATGATTTGTTAGAGTAGCTAATTCTAACAAAACCACTCCATTGAGTTAGCTAATCTCAATGCTTATAATTCCAAAACATTTATAAATGCCATATTTTACCATTGCAGTGGCAGAATATTACCAAAAAAACTCGAACCCAACTGTTATGGCTCGTCCATCATCATGCTAACCAGCCTGAAACAAAGTCCATCTACACAAAAATCCGCCGAAGTCCCATTTCTCTTCTGTACATACTAGTTACTTCACCATAAACTCTATCAGGAACTAGAACAGGTACTCTAAGGCACACTGGATTAGAGTTGAATGACATTATTGCTGACTGAAGAAAAACAATTTGAATGTGCCAACAACTCAATATTGCTGATTCCCAGAAAACAATAATCACCCAAGGCTGGAAAGTTACTAACTGGAAGAAACTCTTTCCAACCGAGGGCAACATATCCTTTAACTATGTCATCAACAGGATGAGTTGAAATGGAAAGCCACTCTCAAAAGCTCAGATGTTCAAATCCCGTGGTCAACTTCCATATATGAAATGCCTTACTGAAATAAAGATCGAAGATCTTGCATATCGGCCAACGACGACATATTTTCATAATTTTCACATCCTTAATCTCAAATGTCTCAACATATAGATCATCCAACCTCAAAAGTGCAATGGAATCAGGTACATCAAAACCAAGCATAAAAGCGTGGACAAAATCAGCGCATTTTTGGAGGTTACCAATTTCTGGGGTGTCAAACGTGACTTCAATTCAACTTTACGGGTCTTCAAATTCCTCCGAATGTCAATCTTCATCTGCTCATAAATAGGAGTATAAATTTCCATCCACATTTTTCTTTAGAGGCGCATATCTATGAGTTGGAACAGAGACCTTCCGAAACTTAGGCCGGCCACCAGACATTTCATAAGCTGTCAATGGTTCAAATTTAATGTCCATCGCATAGAGTGTCTGCAACAAAAAGGAAAAAACATGCGCAAGCGAAAGGAAATAATTCCAATAATAAAATGGTACAGATCTTCATTTTTCTTTGAGTCTATGTAAGCAACCTAACACAATATCATTTTGGAAATGCAACCTAATGAATCACAGTTCGAAGAGGTGCAGAACATGCCAATTGCAACTATTTTCTGATGGACCAATTCAAGGACCTCTAGACTTCCCAAAGCACAAACATCCCTGGGATTGGTCAACTGGAATCATTCCTCCACCTTTACTGACATCGGTTGCTTCTAACAACCTTACGACTTCATCCATTTCTGGTCACTGCACATTAATAACTTCAATTCTGTTCGATAGCGAACGATCTGAAAAAACACAGCAGTGCATTCATTCAAGTCCTTGGAAGCTAAAACAAGCAGCCCAAATGGCCCAACAACAGTCCTCGCAGCTGATCCCATCTGGTTGCACATCTATTGAGCTGTCGAATTTACTCCCACCTCATCTTTAAACTCCGCCATTTCGACCCTTGGGAGATCAAAGGAGACTTCCACATCGACCTGCGTAGCGTTAATGCCTACAATTTCTACAACAGATCCACTACTAAGATCTATTAATAACATTAATTAGCATACCTTCTCGAGGATAAATGGATGGAAGATTTCCTCACAGTCTCCACCTCTGCTACTCCAACGCTCGAATAATCAGCTAGTCCAGTGCATTCCTTCTCAGCCCACCATGCGCAGGGCCTTCTTGAAGAACAAACCGCCATTATAATTTCCCATGTTTAGTTTGTTTCCATTCTCGAAAATGAGCGAGCTCCGTCTCGATTTCTCCTTTCTTTCTGTTTCTCCTCCTGAGCACCATCCTTCTATTGCTCCTTTTGCAGATCATCTACATGTTCTTCTTCTTCAGCATCATCTGATAATTGATCCTGATCCTCAGGAACGCCCTCGTCTTCTTCGGGCACTTCATGAAGAACGACGATATGATCAGGGGAAGGGGCGACCTCTGTCTCCTCTGGAAACTTGACAACAACAACGGGGCAAACGCAATGGTGAACGCAGTAATCACTGACACTCCTGAGCCTGCTCTTGCAATTCCTCTTGGAGGCCCCAAAACCTCTGCTCCCTATGATGACAGCATTCACGCTGAGCCTCTCGGCCTCGAGGCAGATCCTCTCCTTCATGCCGTGGTCCTTGACGATGTGAATCTTGAAAATTGCAAAAACGCTGGCATCCCTGCAGGGCCCAGCATACAGTGCCGTCGAGCTCATTCAACACCGCTGAGCTCCATCAAATCACAAGCTCGCAGGGTCCATAAAAAAAAATTGATGGACAGACAACAAATAATAAACTCTTTATTTTCAAATGGAGAATTATAACCATAGACAAGTAGGAATTAATTATTTCCAACTTGAATTCCCCTTTTTGACCTTGGAATGGACAATGTCTGAATTTCTTGAACTCTGGCTGGATCAATCTTCACACCTTCACCAGAAACAATATGTGCCATAAGTTCGCCTTCTTCTAGAGAAAACTGTGATTTCTTTGGGTTCATAGAGATTCCAAACCGTCTGCACTTTATAAACACCTTCTTCAAATGTTGCAAATGGTCCTTATGACTGCTGGGAAAAAGGTTATGTAGTCCAGGTAAATAAGGACAAACTTGACTTTCTCTCCCACAAAGGCTATGTCCATGGCCCTTTGTAAAGTAGCCCCAGCATTCATCAGTCGAAAAGGCATCTTGGAGTACATGAAAGTTCCCCAAGGAGTAGTGAAGATAGTATTTTCTTGATCATTTGGATGCACAACAAAGTGATTGTAACCTGAAAAATCCATCTAAGAAAGACATGACTCTAGCCCCTGAAACCTTTTGCAGCAAGTGCTCCATCTTAGGCAGAGGGTAGTTATCTTTTTTAGAGCACTAGTTCATATTTCTATAGTCAACACAAAGCCTGATTTCTCCATTTTTCTTTCTTACTACCACAAGGTTAGCTATCCACTTTGAATACCTTAGAGGAACTATGATTTTGGCATCCAACATCTTCTTGATTTCTTTCTCAATCAAAGGCAATAAGAGATGGCTGAGAGGCCTTAACTTCTGCTTAAAATGGATGGTGTTCTTCTCCAGTGGAATCTTATGTTGAATTATGTTCGTGTCATAGGTATTAAGATCACTGTACTCCTAAGAAAAGATATTAGCAAATTGCTTCATTAGAGCGCAATACTCAGAACTTTGGGCTGCAGACAAGTGGGTGGATAGATTTATGCACTTTGGATGATCTGGGCTCCCTATATTATGCCTATGAACTGCAGACTCATCTTATTTTTGGGTAGGATTAAAAGATACATCATTATGATCAAACAACTTCTCTAGGGGTACCAATCCTTTGGGTATATGGTTACTAAGCAGCTGGACAATGTTATCCTGGCCAATCTTATTCTTTAGTTCGGATTGGTTTCACTCTTCAATGGTATTGTTTTCTTGGTCAATATGCATTTCAAAAAATTCATCAATGACTTGTAAAAACCTATTAATTTCATCATCGTCTTCAAAAACTTTCTAGTATTTGACATTGTCAAGTAGAGATGGTCTATATTTCACCTGAACTTCATAAATCAATTTAGGAGGCAAAGGAGGCACAAACATGCTAGCAAACACAGCAAGGGAATCAGAAAGTTGGTTCTTCATTCAAGGGATATAAGAAATGATGAAACTATAAAAACAACCTTTGAGCTTCCATACCTCATCTCTGTATGCTTTTAGCCTTGGATGCTTTGCTTGGAAAGTTTTGTTCACCTACTGAATGATAAGGTCTATGTCTCCAAACACCTTCAGACCTTTGATGCCCATTTTTTTAGCAGTGTTTAAGCCCAATATCAAGGCTCTGTACTCTACTATGTTATTTGTGACCTGAAAAGTTAACTTGAAAGATAAATAAATGCATTCTTGTGTGGGGGATAGAAGGACTACACTTGCCCCTGCAGCTTCCTTAGGGAAAGCTCCATCAAAGAACATGTCCCAAATCTGTGGGCCTTCTTCCTCTATGATATGGCAAATTGGTTTCCTAAGTTGCATGGAGGCCAGCTGGGATTCTTCAATTTGGAGAATATAGGCTCCAAAATCAGTGTTAGTGGCATAGATGGGATGTGTTAGCTCTACTATAACCATGGTTTTAGCAGGTCAGTGATAAGCTTGGTTGAATTGGTTATGCTTAAAGGGAAATCCTACAAAAGTCATTTTCCTTCTTTCCCTTGCTCCACTTATCTCTTTCACCTCCTTTTCTTCTGTTTTTCTTTTAAACCCAACATAAGCCCCCTTTACTTTAAGCCCCAAGTGCAAAGTCTAAACCCTAATAAAACCTTCCCACAAGCCTTTGTGCCTTTATAAACTCTTCACCTTTAATCTCTGCCGTTGATTTTCCCCGCCAAATCTAACGACTCCTATTGTCCCTGATAAAGCAAACTGCACGCTCTCTTCCCAACCGTCCGATCACCTTCACCGAGATCTGACGGCATTTTCTCTCCCTGTGCCCACAACTCACCCGAACATTAGGACATGATGAGAGAATTTTTTCTCTCTCATCCACCGCTACGTGTCGGCCTCCGAGTGGGATCACACGCCCTTGTCCTTTTACCACTATATGCTCAAAAGTAGTGCGATCAATACCATTTACCACCTAACCTATCTGCCCGCCCATTTAACTACAGTGCAACTTCACTGCCCGATTGTTGTTAGATCTAGCTGCCCCAGATCTAACGGCCCAAAATCAATCTTCTCCCACCTCATCCTATAACTCCCGTAGAGCCATCTTTGCCATCCATTCCCTTGATCTAATGGCCATTATCTTTGCTCATCTAACTCGTCGATTCACCCATGCAGCCCATGTCCTTTGACCACTCCGTTCGTCCAAAGGAAGAAGGTGACTGCCTTGCCATTACCAATCACTGACAGATCTCAACAACCATGTTTAACCGGTAGTATGGATAAGGGAAAGAAAGGACATGCATGACCCCATAGCAACATTTATCAGTTATGGAAACTCGTTGATATGAACACTCCAACTCCCTAAGAGGATAGCACAGCACCTGAGAAGATACGATTTTCCCACCATAGCAAACAAACACAGTCAGGGACTCCATCAGAGAGTTAAATGCATTTGGTGGTCAATTATGACCCCTCCATACCTAAATGGCCCAAATACCCTATAATGTAAAATCTATAAATACCCAGAAACAAAATGTAATCAGGGTTGATGGTTGATGTTTTGATGTAAGGTTCAACTTTTGGAGATTGTGGATATTTTTCCTCTTGCAGTGTCTCGTCTTCATTTTTAGCTAAAACAAGCTTCTTTTGTTGTTAACTGCTCACTTTCAATTTCCTCTCTATTTTGAGCTATGCCTAATATGCTATATTCTTGATCTTTAAGGTCTAGCACTAGAAATTTGTCATCCTATCTATGTGTTAGATTGTTGAATGTATCATTGAATAGGTTACCCAGGTTTCTTTCTAGCTAGTGGCAGAGAGCGGTCATCCTGTCTATGCTTTAGTAGAATAGATTTACAACCTTCTTACTGGTTGCAGCCGGCCATCACAAGTTCTTGTGCATCTGCTAGTGTGGTCAGTATTCTCCATATTCACCTTATCTCTAAACTGTGAGTAGCTAGTGGTCTAAAGCCTTGCAGCCTGGGGGTGTTCACTCATGTGTGGAGTGAAACATAGTAGAAGTGGTTATCTATCTTGAACAAGCATCATATCTTCCATTCATCCACTATAACAATAAGTTGAATTTATATGTTACTAGGAATCTCTGAGCTACAACCTAGGAGAGTTTCTTGGAGCTCTAACATAATTGGCGCCATTGTCGGGGAGAGGAGATTGAAGCTCAGCTTCCCTAGGATAACAACACATTTCTAGCTTTGATGATAGACAAAGTCTAGACACATTTATGGTTTTAATCATCTATCTGGCGACTCTACTAGAAGAACAACCTATTGGCAACTCCACATTACAATTTTGGCTCAATTTGTGAGACATACTTAGAGAAATCCTCAGAAATCACCAGCTAACCCAGTGCCTAACCCTGAGAAGATTGTTAAGCAAAGAAAAAAAATCACAGAAAGGAGCATCAGGATCAGGTAAGCCTAAACAATCTTATCTATCTCCGCCAAAGAGGCTTGTAGCTTAGCACATTCATGTTGAAAATATAGAGCCTAGTACTATTAGTGAAGAGAATTTCCCAGAGATTCATAAAGCTCCTTGTTCAATAATTTCCACTCTGGATCTCAATCCAAAGAAAGCCTCCCATATAGTCCATCATTTTCCTTTATCTTTGTCATTCGTTCCTTAGTCTCCTATCATCCAAATGACCAGTACTCTTCCATCTACCTCAGTCATGGCAGGCCAACAAGCACCCACAAAAATGGAAAGAATCATAGCTACTAGGTATGGTCCCCCGGTCCTGCATGTTCCTTTGAATGCCATGCCTGCAGGAGAATATCAGAAATACATGCCTAAGTTCACTGGTACAGAGTGGGTATCAACAGAAAAACACCTTGAGTATTTTTATAGTTATGCTGATAACCTAGATATCAGTGAGGATGATGTGTGGATGAGAGTATTTGTATAGAGCCTTGATGAGAAAGTGGTTCAGAGAACTAACCCCTAGGTCTATAGTAGACATTGAAGCATTAGATGATGTGTTTTTGAAGCATTGGGAGGATAAGAAAGACTTGCTATATTACCATATTGATTTTGGCAACCTCAAGAGGGAAAATGGGGAATCATTGTTTAATTTTAATAAAAGATTCAACCGTATGTATAGCAAGATACAACCTGAAGTAAAGCCTACCCCCACCTCTGCCAAACTCAGCTATTCCAATGCTTTTGAATCTGATTTTTTCTTGCTATTGAGAGAAATAAGATATGCCAATCTAGCCGAAATGCAAGATGCAACTTTAGAGGTGGAATCTAATATCATGATTGTAGAGAAACTCAAAGGCCATGCTGATAGAAGAAGGCAGACAGGTGAGGCTTCTTCTTCCTCTGCTTCATCTTTAGAACCTAAATTAGATAAAATGACTAAAATGATAAAGTCGTTAGCTGTTGAAATATCCAAACTCAAGGTTGAGCAGAGCTTTGGGAGGCAAGGCTTCTAAACACATTTGCTCCAAGAAATCCAAATCCATTCAAAAGATGAAATGAACAATTTTAGGTCATTCAAAGGGATAAAGAAGTCGTTGAAGAACAAAGGGTTAAATCTCCTTTCCAAAACATAGTCATGGAGAAAGAGCAGCTGGACGAGGAGGATGATATTCATTGCATGGAAGATAAGGGCAGTGCTGCCTTTTTGATATTAGCTGCCTATGAAGAATCATTACTCCAGGACCAAACCAGTCAAGAGTGGGACAGAGGAGCTGTTCTGCAGACTGATGAACAATAAAGATATAATCTGAGGTCAAGACCAAGCAATGTCAAGGAGAATCCTATCGAAAGAGATACTATCCCCATAGAGCATCAGAACATCAAACAGAAAAGACCGGCAACTAACCCAGTTATCCTCAAAGCACCAACTCAAGAGGTAGGAGGTTGTTGGGTCCCTATAGTACTAGTGATTACCCAATTATTATTGTAGTTGTGCCCCTATTATCGCCATATTTTTATTACTGTGCCCCATAGATTCCCTCTATTGTTATTTTTGTGGCTTTATATTATTATTGTTAGGTTAGTTGGGTTATATTGTGACTCCTTAGACTCCTATATATAGAAAGGAGGTTTTGTCATTTGAATCATCCAAGAATTGTTCATTTATGTAATGTACAGGAGGTTTCCCCCTCGAAGAGGCTGAATTCTAAGGCGTTGATCTATCTTTTCTATCTTTTCTTGAGTTGGTTTCATAACAGACTAAGTCCCGCCTGTTGCCACACATTGAGAAACACGCATCCAGCGGAAGAGAGAGAAAATTGCCCGCATCGGATGGGTAAACATCGTGTGACTTGTCCACCCGATATGAAGGACAACCATAAGATCTGGGGGGTTTAAATCGACGGCAGAGATACGTCCCAATGACTGACCAGATTTGACAGGTCAAAAAGCAAGATGATAGGGGATTTGAATTCCAACATGGATGACAAGTTGGCAAATGATTCGTGTTCGCAGGTGATCTTGAAACAAACAAAATTAATGGCCATTCGAGTATGATTCAGGGAATCTGACACCCAATTCATTAGAAAATAGGTGGCCACATCCCTGCGAGATGTTACCCAATGATGATGATGCAGAGCAGAGGAATTTGAATGGACAGAGGAAAGGAAACCAGAAGGTCAGGAAGCAGAAACAAGCAGTCAGAAGAACAGGTTGGCTTAAAATCCATAAATTGACAGAAGCAGAAGAAGGGGAAACACATAGAGACGCAGAAAACTAATAACAAAGAATAGAGAGTAGAAGCCAATTTGACCTAAAGGCAACATTGAGCCAGACAGAGCTAGAGAGAGTCAGAGAGTCTGTGTACTCCATTGAAGGCTTGAGAGGTTCAAGCAAACTCCTCGGTGTAGGCATGTCATACTAATGTGATCCTCACAGATCGAGTTTCAGTAAGGAGAGTCTGTGCACTCCATTCCTACTTACTTCATTATGTTATTGAGACTCGAATTGAGCTCGTTGTTGTAAACACTATGCTTGAAAACATAATAGAGAGGCCACCACTGAAAAGCTAGACCAGGAGACGTAGCCTAGGAGCATTGGGTGAACTCCTTATTAAACTTGTTTTGTTTACATGTTTGACTGTTATGTTTTCTCTGAATTGGGTCAATGTCTATGTATTCTAGCAATCTTATTGATCCGTTGCATAAGTAACATAGGCACATCCATACACATGAGTCTGTAATACCTTTCATTCTTTATCCTGGATAAATTCTAGATTAAGTGGTATCAGAGCTCTATGCTTGCTAAAGTTAGACAAGATTGTGTTGGATTTTGTTATTGAATGCTAACTAGATCAAAGCTTAAATTAGGAGAAGGAGAATTGGCTGAAACTAACCTGGAAACTGGAAGATTCTATTCTAAGAGGAAAATCTTAGGAGAAAATCCCTTGGAATTAGACCCCCAATTCATGGATAGTTTTATGACCCTGAAATCCATGGTGGAGGAAATGTATAGGGACTATAAGAAACATAGAGATGAAGATGTATCAAGCTCCAAACAAGACAAAGGAGTAGAAGAATCTCTCCTCCATGACCACTCCAAAGGCAAAGGGAAACAAGAAAAATTCATCATGCCTCCTAATAGCCTAGAAAATAAGAAGAAGACATATTTGATTAAATTAGATGTTAAATTTGATTTACCAATATATGATGGAGAGTTGAATGCAAATAATTTGGATAATTGGATCATATATATTGATGTTTATTGCAGACTGTAGAGCATCGACTAAGATAAGAGTAAGATTTAGCTAGCCAGCCTACGCCTCGGAGGCACCGCCTTGGTATGGTGGGAAGGTAGGACACAAGCTGACATGAAGAAACATGGTAAGATTCTTTCTGTCTGGAGTGAATTTGTTTCTGCAATTAAAAAGCAATTCTATCCACTAGCCTACATGCAGCAAGCCATGATGAGATGGCAAACACTTCGACAACTAAAAGGGCAAAGTGTACAAGGTTACACTCAAGAATTTAGGAAAAGAGCTTTGATTCTAGGAATTTCTTTAGACTCACCTAAGAATCTATTGAAGTATATAGGTGGTTTACGCAGCTACATGAGGCACACTATCATCATGTTTAATCCCACTAGCATAGATGAGCTATTCATTCAGGCTATGCATCTAGAAGCTAGAGGTAAGAATGGGAACCCAGAAGTTGGGGGATCATCCCAACCCATTGCAAGAAAAAATAAGGAGAAAAGAAAACAAAAATGGAAAGAGAGGAAGACAAACAATGTACAGAAGAGCAAGTCCTCATGTGCTCACTGTAAGAAGGATGGGCATGATGATGAGCACTGCTGGATTCTGCATCTGGAGTTGAAACCTAAGAAGTTCGAGGGCAAGAAGAAGAAGATTGTTGCATCTATTCAAAAGGATTTGGGGTAAGACCCAGGAGATGAAGCAACAATAACAACCACAGGTATAAAAGGTAAAAATTCTGAAGCATCTACTAGTAATTCTGCACAATCTACTGATAATGAAGAAAACAAGAGAAAAAGACGTGAGCTTTTTCATATTCAAGTTATTTTCAATCATCAAAAGATTGATACTTTGTTTGATAGTGGATCACAAGTAAATTTAATTTCTGAAGCAATTGTAAAGAAGTTGGGATTACTAACCACACCTCACAAGAAATCATATCCATTAGGTTGCCTATGTGATAAAGCAAAGCTACAAGTGACTAGACAATGTAAACTTAAGTTTTCTTTTGAGTCAGCATTTGTAAATGAGGTTGAGTTAGATATAGTTCCTTTGGATATATGTGGAATTGTTTTAGGAAGTCCTTACTTGTATGATAGAAAATGTATTTTCTATAGAGCTGAGAACAAGTATCTACTCGTTAAAGATGGAATCGAATATATTGTAAGAGCTCATAAGCTCAAGAATAATTATACTCTCATAAACTCAGGGCAGATGAAATGAATTGTAAATTCATGCAAACAATTTTTACTGAAGGTTGAAAAGGAATAGAAACCTGATAAAACCAATGTATTTGAGGACTGTGATGCTAAACAACAAGATGACTTAGAAAAAGTTGTTTCAAAATATGATGTATTGTTTCAAGAACCTAAAGGTCTGCCACCCAAAAAGGAAATAGTGCATGATATTAATTTGCAGCAAGATGCTTCATTGCCTAACATCAGAATGTACAAGTTGTCCTCTTTAGAGAATGCAAAAATCAAGAAGTAGGTACAGGAGCTTCTCGAGAAGGGGTTCATTAGACTTAGCACATCACCATGTGGGTCTCCAATTGTTTTGGTGAAAAAGAAAGATGGCTCGTGGAGAATGTGCATTGATTACCGAGCACTGAATAAGATAACGATTAAAAATCGTTATCCCCTTCCTCGCATTGATGATCTATTAGATCATTTAAAAGAAGCTGTTTATTTTTTTAAGTAAGACTTGCATAGTGGCTATCATCAGGTCAGAGTCGCAGAGCAAGATGCATGGAAGACTGCTTTCAAAACAAAGAAGGGATTGTATGAGTGGATGGTTATGCCTTTTGGCTTAACTAATGCTCCGGCTACTTTCATGAGAGTAATTCATGATGTACTCACACCTTTTCTTAATGATTTTTCTATTGTATATCTAGATGACATTCTTATATTTAGCAAAATGTTGGAAGAATATTTAAAGCATGTTAAGCAGACACTATATGTTTTGAAAAGAGAAAAACGTTATGTTAAACTCTCAAAATGTGAATTTGGAAAAACATCTTTGAATTATTTGGGACATATAGTAGGGGGTGGTGAATTGAAGATAGATCCCTCTAAGGTTGCAGTCATTGTAAACTGGCCTAGACCCAAATCTGCTACAGAAGTTAGAAGCTTCTTAGGAGCAACACAATATTGGAGAAAGTTTATTTCTAACTTTTCCTTAATTGCATCTCCCTTACATGCTTTAACAGGATTGAACAAGGTGTTTCAGTGGGGAGGCAAATAGTAGAAATCCTTCGACACCTTGAAAGAAAAGATTAGTACAACACCAGTACACTGCCCGATCTTTAAAGACCATTTGAGATTGAAACAAATGTCAGTGACTATGCCATGGGCGTAGTGTTGATGCAGCACGGTAAACCCATATGTTATCATTCTAAGACATGTAATTCTGTAGTATTTAACTATCCCACATATGATAAAGAATTGTATGCATTAGTATAGAGTGTGAAAAGGTGGAAACATTACTTAATGGGCAAAGAGACAGTTATACATACTGATAATCAACCACTTTAATATCTACACTCCCAAGCTAAGTTGTAGCAATCAAGACACTATAGATGGATGGGTTTTCTACAACAGTTTCATTTAGTCATCAGATATAAAAAGGGCATACACTATAAAGTTGCAAATATGTTATCTAGACCAATTATAAATGCATCTACTATACTTAAGCATAATTTGGTATTGCATGAGAGCTACATTGAACAATATGCTCAAGATATAGATTTTAAAGGTGTATATGCAACTTTAAGTCAAGGCAAATGGGTAGAAGAATTGGATTATCATATTAAGGACCAACTCTTCTATCATTGTGGGAAACTATGTATTCCAGAAACTAAAAGAGTAAAGATAATTCGAGAAGCACACACTTCTCTAATATCAGGTCACTTTGGTGTAAGTAAAACGGTTGCACAGCTGCAAAGATTTTGTTATTAGCCGAAAATGAATGAATCAGTTTCTAGATATGTAAGAGGGTGTACCATGTGTGCCAAAAGCAAGCCCAAAAATAGAAAACTAGGCTTGTACACTCCACTACCAGTTCCTTCTCATCCTTGGGAAAGTGTTTCCATGGAATTTGTTGGAGGACTGCTTAAATCTAGGCAAGGTCATGACTATTTATATGTTGTTGTGGATAGGTTCAGCAAAATGTGTATTTTAATACCTTGTAACAAACAGATTACAATTGAACAAACTACAAAGTTAGTCTTTCAACATGTATGGGTTCATTTTGGATTACCCACTTCCATATTATCTGATCGAGATACCCGATTTGTTGGGAAATTTTGGTCAAGTTTGTGGGAATTGATGGACACCAAGCTGAAGAAAAGCAGAGCTTTTCATCTGCAAACAGATGGCCAAACAGAAGTGGTCAACATGACAGTGATCCAGTTTCTCAGAGACTATTGTAGCAAGCATCCCAAACTTTGGGATGAACATTTATGCTATGTGCAACATGATTACAATCAAGCTAAACATTCTTCTACATAGATATCTCCTTTTGAGACCTGTTTTGGTTTCACACCAAGGTCTCCCTTGGATTTTGTCTTTGGTAAAGACATAGCAGTTGACGGACACAGTGATGTGGACAAGACAACTAAGTTCATTGAACAAATCCAAGAGATTCACCAGGCAGTACAGGAACAGCTAGAAAAGAGCCAAGCCAAGTACAAGGCAAGGCATGACAAGCATCGGATGGAGCATAGTTTCCAAGTTGGTGACCAAGGCTGGTTGTGTATCAGCAAAGACAGAATGCAAGGTGAAGGAAAGAAGCTGAAGCCAATAAGGTATGTACCTTTCAAGATACTTGAGAAAATTGGTGAGAATGCTTTTCGCCTTGATCTACCAGCTTACATGCACATCTACTCAATTGTTAATGCAGACAGCTTGAGACTATTTGAACCTTCATTAATTGATGATCCCGAAGAGCAGGGCCAATTGCATTCTATTGATGATCTGTTACCTGAATATCTTAATGATTTGCAGGAAGATATAGTTCTGGACAAGAAGGTAAGAACTACACACACAGGTGATGTTGAGTACCTCAGGATCAAAGTCAAAGGTTCAAATCCAAGCAGTGTGAAATGGATAGAAATTGAGCAAGCGAGGAAACAATACCCTCACTTGATTAATGCTTGAAAGAAAACCAACTTTTGGTGGTCCAAACGCTTTTTTAGTGGGAAGGCCGTGATCCGAATTGGATCGTAAAACTCTCTAATTTTTCAGCTCTATTTCAAATTATGCTAAAAGATTCAAGTCCAAGAAAATATCGAAGCTATCAGAAGGAATCCTCATAAAAATTTTAGTTATGGCCATAGCGGAGCAACGAGGACCCTCTATCAAGCACGCAGACCGTTGGCCCTTGATAAAGTGCAATGGCACAAAACTAGCAAAACCGGAGGCTAATTTGGGAAACAGAGGTGGATTCTGATACGCGATTAGCACTAATCGCATATCGCAAGGAATCCCCCTCAGTGAAAGAAAGCCCCGAAGCGCCCGAACTCGAAAACGCTATAAATTCGGAAAAGTAACTGTTTTGGTTCTGTAGCACGGGACTCCCCAAAACCAGTAGAACATTGGAAGGTTTTGAGGCAGTAAGCGGTTTTGACTGAGTCCCGCTCGATGCCACACATCGAGCAACACATGTCTGACGGAAGAGAGAGAAAGTCATCCGCATCAGACGGGTAAACGTCGTGCGACTTGTCCACCCAATATGAAGGATGACCGTAGGATCTGGGGGCTCCATATCAATGGCAGAGATACATCCTGATGACTAATCGGATTTGATAGGTCAAAAAGCAAGATGACAGGGGATTTGAAGTCTGACGTGGATGATGAGTTGGAAAGCGGTTCGTGTTCGCAGCTGATCTTGAAGCAAACAGATTTAACGGCCATTCGAGTATGATTCACAGAATCTTACACCCAATTCATTAGCAAACAGGTGGCCACCTCCCTGCTATGCGTTACCCAGTGATGATGACGCAGAGCAGAGGAATTCGAACGGACAGAGGAAAGGAAACCAAAAGGTCGGGAAGCGGAAATGAGTAGTCAGAAGAACAGGCTGGCTTAAAAACCATAAACTGACATAAGCAGAATAAGGGGGCAACACATAGAGATGTAGAAAGCTAATAGCAGAGAACAGAGAGTAGAAGCTGAGCTGACCTGAAGGCAACATCGAGCCAGACAGAGCTTGAGAGAGTTAGAGAGTCTATGTACTCCATTGAAGTCTTGAGAGGTTCAAGGAAACTCCTCGGTGTAGGCCTGTCATACTAATATGACCCTTAGAGGCCGAGTTTTAGTAAGGAGAGTCTGTGCACTCCATTTCTACTGACTTCATTCTGTTAGTGAGACTCGAATCGAGCTCACTGTTGTAAAAACTCTGCTTGAAAACATAATAGAGAGGCCACCACTGAAAGGTTGGACCAGGAGACGTAGCCTAGGAGCATTTAGTGAACTCCTTATTAAACTTGTTTGTTTACATGTTTGATTGTTATATTTTCTCTGAATTATCTCAATGTCCATGTATTCTAGCAATTTTATCAATTCGTTGCATAATAGACACATCCATGCACATGAGTCTGTAATACCTTTCATTCTTTATCCTGGATAAATTGCAGATCAATATGTGTGGAGATTGACCTTAGAAAATGGCTCCCTGATCACATAATTCTGAAACACAACTTCCACTATTCGCAAGCTTTTCACGGCATTTTTTTGTCATGTAAGTTTCAAAAAAAGACACTTATAGAATACATGTCCATGGGCAAAGAAGAATCCAAAGAAGAAGAACATGCAGTCAAATAACCAAAAGGATGGAAATTCCCACAATGCCACCTTTCAGAAGATGAAAAAGAGGATATTAAGGAAATCTAACCTGACAAAGAAGAAGTGAATGTTATAGCCCAACATGGAGACCAACTAGATGGGAACACCACGGTTCAACTAAGAGAAATCACCATTCTTTAGAAAGGAACAAATATTGAAGTTTCTCAGGCTTCGAACTGGAATGGGGGCACATAAAGAGCTTATATCTCAGAGAGAACCAGCTTGATATGGTTGGCACAAAGTGCAAAAAATGAAAGGCAAAAAAGAAAAACTAACCACAAATTGTGAGTCGTAATCTTCTTTCTTCTTATGTTGTATGTATCTCAAAGTTGTTATGTTTTCTTTATAGCTCCTTATCGTAAGGCATATTTATTATGAATGCTTCCAACATATGCAAAAATGTAATTTTATTTTTCCTTTCAGATGAATAAAATTACGTGTCTTTTTCTACAAAGAAAAGGAACCATTTAAAAATCAAGGAGTCAATTCCAAATTTCCTGTGTTTATTATCAAATTCTAATTTACTTAAACACCACCTAACTAATGGGAGGGGTTGAGGGTGGAAGCCACCTTGGGGGAATTAAACTATCGTAAGGGGTGTCCAATTTTAACCAAGCTTCGCACAATCCCGATGATAACATCTCACTGTTGGTTGATCATTCTTCTTCCATTTAATAAACAAGTTGGCTCTAACATAAGATCGACATACTTTACAAAAAAAAACACCACTTAACTAAACAATCATGAAATTACCATTAAAATATAAATAAGAGATGGGTTTGATCCAAACACCATTCACCAAAACAAAAGTTGAAATGTTAATTACTAAAGGTCTTGTCTAAACATGATACACTTTGGAGTTTTTCGTTGGAATCTCGCGGATTTTGTTTTTGGCTGAATCTTGATCTTTACTATTTAAAATCAATTTTTGACTACATATATGGATTCAAAACCTTGAAAAACTCTCAAGGATCTTGAATTGTGGAGATTTCACAACTGAAACTTGTGATTCCAACAAATCCCTACTGAATTTTGGACAGATTAAACCAGAAAATACACTGAGAAACCTTCCAAAACATTTGACAAATAAACTATGACATGTAGACATTATCTAATACATGTAAGAAATGCCCATTACTTAAACATGTCAAACCATTAGATAAGGCATATGAGATAACTACATGGGAATGGGGGATTGAAACAATCTACACAATATGCCAAAACGCATCATTGAACCACCAACATCAGAGCAATTAAAGAGAGCTTATAATTCCAATGGATTAGTCTTTAGATGACACAAATACTAACCATTATATTGATTGCACTGAGAGGCTCATTCTACAGCCTAGTATGATGTGTAATGTTGTCCGTCCGTCATCAAAGTTAAAATTTTGTTTATGTGGGCTAAAATAAAATAAAAAATCTAAAATCTAAAATAAAAATGTAAATAGCTATACAAAACATATAAATAATATTGACTCATAAAAATTCATGTTAGATCCATATTTAAAATAGATCTATATTGGTAAATAAATATAAATAGTGTTTAAGTATAAGATGTTTTAGAATTTTAAAATTAAATCCAATAAAAAGCATTTACCCAAATTTTAATTTATATTACTAGAGTTTTTAAACCTCCAAAAAAATCTAATCAATAAACTACAACATAAATATATGAACGTCTACCAAACAACTCGGGTGACATTAGGAGGATGGATACATCAATATGTTTGTGCATGGCCTACACACTCTCACCGAGTCACCATAAGCCAAACGATAATAATCATGTTACTGAAATTAAAACTTCAGCTAAAATAATGCATAATTAGTTAATACTAACTGTATAAATGTTTTATTATATAATACATAAAATGGTAATTGATTCAATGCGGTTGGTATTCATCAAATTATAATGGAAAATGAAATTTCATGTAGTTAATAAAGTTGTAACTAAAAAATTATTTATAAATTTATTATCAAATAATAAATATGAATAAATTAATGTATTAAAGAAATTTTCTCTGCACATAAAATTAAATATGTAATGACCTCATACAATTTTATTCTGAAAATTTAATGTAGAAAAATAATTTTAAATAGTTGTTTAGATTTTATTTCAGCGATTTTTGGTGATAATGTATCTAAGCATTAGTCGAAGTTTAAAATTTCTTTGGAATCAAGTTACGAGAAGATATAAGAGAGTTGGGTAATGAGAAGGCCACGAGATTAACGTGTCATTTTTTATTCTTATTTTTTTTTTTTGTTTTTTTTTTTAAGTTTTTTTGTGCTTGTATTTTGAATTAATTTAGTGGGAATAATGATAATGGAACTTCTCAAGAAAGTCGAGGAATTTTGGTATCATAACCTTATTTTTGGTGGAAATAAAGGAAGACTAAATCAATATTATTAATCAAAATCTGAATCTTAGAAGGTCCACACATGCCCACTAGACCATTTATGAAAGCATGAATGTATTAATGAGTTGTTTAGTAATTGTTTCTACATTTATAGTTTTCTTTACATTTATGAAGGGTTAAACATATTTTAAAACACATTTTAAGGGATCCCTTGTGGATCATGCAAAGAAAAAGAGGGAGAATCTCTACACCCTAGAAAAATGGTTTGCATAATTTAATTTTGTATAATAATGAGAAATAAAGTACTAGGTGTTGTAATCATGAAAACCAACTTATTTGCAAGGTGTAATTATTGTGTCTTAATCATTGATAAAATTAGGGTCACCATTGATCTAGTCAAAGTAGAATAGTTGTGGGTTGTTCAAATAGTTCATAACTATATTACAAGTTATCATAATATGTGTACACCACCCACAAATGGAATTAAAAGAAGCATCCTAGCACTTGAACATTGTATATGACAAGATGGATAAGGAAAATACTTTCACCAAGGTTGTGTAAGAGTGAAAAGACTATTGGTACTATCATGAACCTCTCAATTTATTTAACTAGCATGTTTAAACATGGACAAAAGGCTCATGACTTCATCGACTTCAACCTTTCTTTTCTAGAGATGGATACAAACTTCATTATCACTTCTCTAGCTAAATGCCTCAAGGATCTTGAAAAAATAATTGTAGATTGATATTGGAATTTTGTTGCACAATAGGAGAACATTAAGCCACTCATTTCAAGATACTTTATGACAAAATTAACCTTATGATAATTGTTTATTCTACCAAGAAAGATGATATGCATGCACCCAAGGTACATGATAATATAAATTGTTACAACTAAAATAAAAGGGTATCATCAATATTATTCCTACAAATGGTTTATTGTCCTAGTGCTAAAAAAAAATCATTAGGCACTTGCATTTTCATCTATTTTGATAATAGGGGTGTTTGACATCATTGAATTTGGTTTCCTCTTGGTGGGGACACACAATAAAGACATGGATGGAACTTATCAGAGGTTATTAACTCAAAAAAATGAAAGGCATGTTTTCACTGCCACAGATGATTGGCACTTATAGGACATGTGAGGGCCACAATTCTTTCATCCAATATCTAATTGAAATTTTTTGACTTCAATATCTTTGTGGTTATGCATGATGATGACTACAAGATAATTAGTATCAATGGATGCTAACACTTCAAATTCTAGGTCATGGATTGCATGCCAATTATGTAATATAGTGCCTCAATTCAAGGTGAGAAGTGGTTACCTCCTATTAATTTGAAGCATGCATTGCCTAATGGTTATTTAAACTTACATGAAGGAAAATCTCAACTATGAAATCCACAAGTAAAGGACCTTCTAATATGGAAGAAATAAAGAAACTATTAGAAACTTATATTTTGTTATAAAAGAAAATGATTAACAAGGGAAGGCAACAATATTGGCATCCTAGGACAATTTATTGGGAGAGTATCTTAAAAGATTTGGACATGTCCTTTGTGAACATTGAACACTCAACAAATAATTTTTGGTCATCCATAGTGACAAACACTTATATACAACCCATACTTTAGGTCTCGAAAGCTTACTTGAGGAATAATGTCCACACTATTGAGGTTTGCTACATAGGACCTCTTTATGACAAGCCTAGAAATAAATTCCCTTCAAGGTAAGATGTTATTAATAGATAAATAATCATAGTACAATAACTAGACCTACATTATCCAATTTGGTTAGGTAAGATAGAAAGAAACGTCTACTAATAAAATTATAACCTCAATTAGATACGAGTTAATAAAACTTCCCATAATACTCAAAAATCTAAAAATCAACAACAAATGATATCTAATCCTTATACTAATACTATATTCCAAAATTTTTAATTTAAAATAAAAATGATCTTTTATCCTTCATTCACACCCTTGTAACTTCCTTATAAAATGTTTAGTCCAAAATTTAAAATGTGAATTAACTATTATGCTTTATTCATAACCTACTAACCTGACTAATTTGTCCCATGATTTTGAGACTAGCTAAAAACTTTAAACCATCATTGTGTAAGATGTGAATACACATTTTTTCAAAATTTAATTTATATATATATATAAAATAAAATATATTTAATTTTATAAGTAAATCCATTTTATCTCTAAGAAACAGTAACTCCAAACTTATTAAACATCTAAAGGAAAAATATATATGCTTCATAGAAATAATTTATTTATTTGTTTAATATTTCCCTTAGTATTAATAAATAAAAGTTGGATTCCAGCTCTCTCTTTTTGACTTTTTCTTCTCTCCCTCTCCTTTCTTCTATTAATTTTTCTGATTCTTCACTTTTCCGTCTTTAGGCTTTATCCTCTTCAGACTTTATCCCCCTTGTTTCTGTTTTAATTTTCTGTATCTTCATTTGTTTAACATGAGAAATATATTCTAATCCTCTCATTTTATCCCCCCTGTTTATGTTTTAATTTTCTGTATCTTCATTTGTTTAACATGAGAAGTATATTTCAAATCTAATTGGTTGACCTAGCTTATCCAGATTTTAATATTCATCTTTTGAACCTTTAAAATTATCTCAGCTATCCTCCTTTATTAACAAGAACTAATTATGGTCATATTAATTATATTCTTATTAATTGAAATTAATAATATTAATTTATAATGAAACCTAAATACTTTAATATGAATTATTCCTTATAAATAGTCTTTAACCTTATTTATCATTGATTAGTTAAACCATAACAGATTATATTATTTAAATTAATTATTTTAACATAACATGATTATAAAATTAATATTATTAATTAATTTATAATTTTGAAACAAAATATTTATTCATTATTACTTAACAAGCTAGTTCCTAACTAAATAGTTAACAAACTAGTTCCTAACTAAATAGTGAACAATTCTAACAGCTAATTCCTAACTAAATAGTAAACAATTCTAACTGCTAATATTCTTGTTATAGAAATTGATAATATTTTAATTTGAAATATTATCTAATTTATCATGAATAGGTCAAACCATAACCAATTATATTATAAAATTAATTATTTTTAGATAGAATTATTATTATAAAATTCGATATTATTAATAATCTATTTATAAATATCAAAATAATATATTTAATTATAACATAACAGTTAGTTTTTAACTAGATATCAAACAATTTTTCGTTGGTAACAAATTAACTAACAGCTAATTTTGGGCAATGATGCATTTGTGCTATTTATTCCTTCATCAATTGATTTCTCACCTTAACTTGAGGATGAACCACATTGGTTTGTTCGAATCAGTGCTATTTATTCCTTCACCAATTAATTTCTCACATTGCCTTGGGGATAAACCACATTGGTTTGTTCGAAACACCAAATCTTTACGGTGTGATTAATTACAAAGACTAATATCTATAAAATATAATTGAAATAAATCTGCCACTCTACCTATTATTGACAGCTACCCACACTAAGCAATCATTTCCACAGTTCCATTACACTTTAACACAGTAAAGGCAGCATGCATCCTTGGAAAATAAAACAAATTCTGGAAACATAACATTTAATTTGATTTTCAATATATTGCTGATAAATTCTGGAAAATTAACAAATTTTGGAAACTTGTGCTGACGATGAATCACTAAGTTGAAGAATTTTTCTCATAAACTTGATATGGATCACAAAAGCCTCAATTCAACAATATTGCTACAATTTAGAGCGAGTCTTGTCTCTATAAAAAAAATTATTACTCATAGAAAGAAATTTAAATTTTGAATTTCATGTTTCACATATAATTTCATAACAAAGCACCCCGTCTCTCCAATTTATTTTGACAAGAAAAGCTAGCATACTGAGCGGATTGAGGTTATTAAATCTGATGAGGCCAGATGAAGGCGCCCATCGCGTAACTGCGCTTCTGTTGGACATTTCCCCTTATGGGCACTCCATATTCCCTGAACAGATTGTCAAGTTTCCACTCAGCCATCTCTTCATAGTCAGCCTTAGAATACCTGGGATAATGCAGGGGCATCTGGAAGCCACAGCAAAGGTCCACCCCACCCTTAACAGATTTCTCCTCTTCTTCTTTGTAGCTGACGCTATTCGAACTCAAGACCTCCATGTCCTGCTGTCCAACACTTTCTCGCTTGCCCTGGAAACACGTTTTCTTGACAAACTCTTCCACAAAGTGGATGTCCTGCACCAGAGTGCAGAGGGTACCATTAGCATTAGCACCCTGGTTCTCCATGTGGGCCTGCGCAGGTGGCGTCGCACTGCAAGAAGACGAAACTGTATCGTTGTAGACACCTTACTCTCCCATTGAGGCACATAAATAAATAAAAATAATGATGAGAGGCGTGCACAGGTGGAGGTCTTGGTTCTGACATGGCAGGAAGTGATTGCGTAAAGTACTCTTTTCCGCGCAACCCCTATGCAGTTGCCACGTCATGTAAAATTGCGTCCCCAAGTACTCTTTTTTCCGCGCAACCCCTATGAAGTTGCCACGTCATGTAAAATTGCGTCCCCATTGCCATGCGATCCGCGTGTATGGGGATGTAGTCATCATTATTTCTTTGTCTTTTGCCCTTCTGGAATGGAGTTGTCTATAATGCGACTTTTTGGAGATTCCGGTGACGGAATCCGGCAGAAGAAATGAGGTTAAATCTGGATTTTTAGCGGTTAAAATGGGTTTTTAACTGCATATTTGGATTCAGCGCCCTGAAAAACCCCTGGGAGCCATTGATTGTGCAGAAACCAGCTATCAAACTTGGGATTCCAATGAATTGCTGCCGGATTTTGACCGGGAAAATCCGCCAGAAAAACTTTCAAAAAGTCGCGTTATAGACTACTGCTTCTGGAATTGCCATCAACTTTTGTATGTAACTGACAAAAAGATTGGTGGTTATGGGAAATGTATGGCATCGTGTGGTCCCTCAAAGAAATATGCACAGTTTTTAAGGCCTAATTTCTTTTTAAAAATAGCTAATTTTACGGAATTTTTAATGTATAATGTGCAAAAGGTTGAATAATGGTTTTGCTAAAAAGATTTAAATTTTTAGGGATGTTATATAATTTGTGTTTTTATAAAATTATTTTATTTTATCAAAGTAAGTATAATTAAAATATGGAAATTTGTTATTTTTTTTAAATATATAGAAAATTACTTAATAGATAGAATTTTTCATGAATAAGGAATTTATATTTTTTTTTTCATTTTTAATTATACAACTTTACATTAAAGTAAGTATATAGAATCAACTATTTAATTCGGCTTCTTTCCCTCGTAACATGTACTTTATGATTAATTTATTTTTTTTATTAGTCTCTACAAGGTGAGGAGTTAGAAATTAAAATTGTTTTCAATTTTATGTTAAATTTTATTAGCATATCTTCAAAGGGGAAAAAACTTTTAAAATGAATTAAGTAGATATGTTATTTAAAGATTAAGGGATTTGTTTCGAATGGAAAATGGATAATTTAAAAAGGCTTTTAGTAGGGTTAAACATATCTAGACATGTTATTCATTAAAATAGGCAAATTTTATAGGAGAAACTTTTTCTTATACATTTGATGGCTAGTTAGACAATCAATAATGTAGCATATATTCAAAGTGGGAAAAAACGTTTAAAATGAATTACGTAGTTAAGTTATTTAAAGATTAAGGGATTTGTTTTGAATGGAAAATGGATAATTTAAAAAGGCTTTTAGTACGGTTAAACATATCTAGAAAGGGATTTGTTTTGAATGGAAAATGGATAATTTAAAAAGGCTTTTAGTACGGTTAAACATATCTAGACATGTTATTCACCAAAATAGGTAAATTTTATAGGAGAAACTTTTTTTTTATACATTTGATGGCTAGCTAGACAACCAATAATCTTAAACCACCATTAGATGATGATATGTTATTTGTCTCTGCAATTTGCATCAACCATGCTTCTCACCATCCAACATTAACACTTCGATGAAGGTGGGCCCACCTTCATCCATGACATGAAGGTGGACATAATATATATGAAACAAAATACACTTTCACATGATGCATGTGGGAAATATTATTTTCATTTTTTTTTAACAAATGAATCATTGATTGGCAGTGCGCATCAAGTTTTCTTTGGCATCTCAATCTTTCAATGGTGGCTATGAGAGAGAGTTGGTTTATAATTGTCTTCAAAAGTTGAAGTTGATTCTTTCACCCCCTACAACATTTATTGCCAAGATTGTTCTAGAAAGCCATGACATCCAAAATGATGTGCAACCGCACATATGAGGCATGTATGTTGTCGATGAACGAGGCAAGCTACTCGTTGTTCTGAATCAAAATTCGGACCTTCGCTTTCTCAAGCTATGCATGTGGCTTCGTCTTCTTCTCTAAGTCAAGCAGAGACCCTTTGTATCGCATTTTCCACTCTTGTACATGGGCGATGACAACATGTATGTTTTTGAGATTTTGAACAAACTCTTTGCTCCATTGTTGTAGGTCATGCAAACAGACAACTGCCTTATGCACGGTGAAAAATCCTTCATAGAGCTTCTGCATGGTGTCTCCAAGTGATGATACTTAAGCAAGTATCGCTTTCCCCATCTTCCCCAATGCAGAAACTGCATTCTGCATTGTTGCTCAGAGTTGTTCTACTTCTTTCCTAGCAGCTTGCAAGTTCTTTGCCAGTTGCTCATTCTCGGCTGTCAGATACTTAACATTTGAGTTTGTTTCTCTTGCATAGGCCAAGCTGGCTTCGGAAA
Source organism: Pinus taeda (assembly GCA_000404065.3). Taxonomy (NCBI): domain Eukaryota; kingdom Viridiplantae; phylum Streptophyta; class Pinopsida; order Pinales; family Pinaceae; genus Pinus; species Pinus taeda. The sequence goes on along the minus strand of APFE031465323.1, from coordinate 174,563 downwards.
GGGCAGTTGGATGCTTCCTAGTGTCAAACACTATCACCCTTTCCTTGATGAATGCAAGTGATGCATGATCATCGAGAGAGTTCTTTCTCTGCACTTGTACAATCCTCTTTTGGAATTCATCAAATGATAAATTGTACACATCCATAGCAGATCATCGTCAAGGAGAACAACATCTCCTTGCTCGATCAGGACTAGTTCTGCTATTGGAGGTGGTGGAGACTGAGGGATGACCCGTGGTTCTCTCGACATCATGTCAACATCTTCATTTTGTGGTTGTTGTCCCAACTCCATGTCTTTCACTTTGATCAATTGCTCAATTTGCTAAGCAATCTCTTGATCCTGCACGTACTCAACTTCCTCCTAAGATGCTAGATGTTCCAACATTTCAACCTATATGGTTGTTGTTTCCTCCATCATTGTGCCTTGTCATTGTTATTCTTCTTGCTTCTGCTTCTCTTCTCATTCTCTCCTCCTTAACTCTCGTTCTTCCTTGAGCTTATTCTCTATCTCCTGCAGCTTCAGTTCATCTTCCTACAACCTCTACTTTTCTCTCTTCCTCGCTTTGCTCTCTTGATCCACTACTCCCTCTTTGCTTCCACTACCAAAGCTACCTTCTCAAGGATAGGATCTGCCTTCATCTTGCAACTTTTCTCTCCCTCTTGATTGTTAGCAATCTTCCTCTTTCCCTTGCCCTACACTGGATTGATGCCTTCTACTAATGTTGTTGTTGCTTCTAGAGCTACTGTTGTCTTTAGGGCATCCTTCCAAGTTCTTGATAAATTGAACAACTCATCAAGTTTGGAGGCATTGTAGCAGTACCTCCAAGGGTCATCCTCTACAAAATAAAATGTCCTTTGGATCCACAGAAAGTACACTAGCGTATAGTATTCCTTGAAAATATTGTGACAATCATACATATTAAAGTCTTTGGTGCCGAACTCAAACTTCACTATTTTCTTAGCCTCAACATCTACATCTTTCAAGCTCTTAATCTCATATAATATGATCCACAAAGGAAGAGCGGGCCATGGCACTTTATTCTTCCTATGCAGTCTTGCTAAAAACCCTATAGCAAGGTGGTATGAAATTTCTTGCATTATTAGTTTATAGGTGGCATACCTTGGTAGCACATGCAGAGGATTCTCTCCACCAAACAATTTGATGAAGGTGCCACTTAGTGAGGCATACCAATCTGCAATGTCTACTATGACCTCCATTTATTCTTAGGACATGCAAGGTGGATCCTGCTCAAAGATAAGCTTGTATAATGGGATGATAAAATGGTCAGTTAACCTTGCCATCACTCCTCGATAGCTACAGTCAGAAAGAAACTTGCAATAGATGTTCACGACAGTCTGCCGTGTTGTCCATGTCTAGTCCATGCCAGGGAGATGTTGATGTTCACAGATTGCATCCAGTAAGTATGAGAACATATAAAACCTTGCTTTCTCATTCTTGGGCGATTCTTAGCCTTAGCTACACGAGACTTCAATTGTTGAGCCAACAGATCTGACCATTTGAATGACCTCCTGTCATTCACCAATTAGTACAGTAAGACTACCCACCCTTCAAAAAAGATCTCTATGCTTTCTTGACCATATATTTTATAGGCAAAGATGATCAAGAAATGGTAAGCCTTCCTAAGGGACTTTGTCTTGTAAACATGGGTGGGTGTTTATCTAAACTTCGATGGCTCTTTAACCCAACGCTTGACAATGTATTTAGTGTTCACATAGCTATGGGTGGCATAGATGAGTGATTCCATGCGCTTCACTGGTTTGGGAAAATGATAAATTTGTTGAAAGTATTTTTCCCTGAAGGTGGCAAGCTTATTACCATTGACACTGCTCAATTGTATAACCCTAATTTCTGGATACTAACATATACCTGCGGGTCTTCCAGATCTGCCTCAAAGTCTTTTGCAAAGGTGTCTTTGATCTGCTGCCATGTCAGTGTTGTTCCCTTCTCAATAAACAACTGAGTATCTACATAAACTGGTAGATCCACTGATATCTACTCAAATTCTTTGCCAGTACTATTCTCGACGATTTCCTTTGATGCAACTCTCTTGGATGCCATGTTAACTGTGATTGTTGGAGAGATGCTCAAAAACTATTGTACCTGTGGCACAAATAGGGCACTCATGGCAAGCAAATGTCAACTTAAAACAAAACAACTTTAAGACAAGTTCAAGCAGCAAGTCGGGATCTTGATAGGAAGGATTGCACAGTTTTAATTAACAAGGGTGACTGACTGACTATGGGAACTACGCATTGTGCAGTCCCAATAGTCAGTGTGGAAGCTTGATGACTGGAACCACATAATGCACAATTCAGTCTGAGGCAAGGCCTGGGAGAGATTGCACATTCCACAGTTTGAGTGGGAAATCTAGGAGTCTGGCTCCTCGAACTATGTAGTTGGAGCCAACCCAAGCCATGCTTTTCACAATTCTAGAGGCCAAGGTAGAGGCTTGAGTCTCTAGATTGCACAGTGCATGTTATTCATAGTGAGATCTGGGCAAGGGGAACATAGATTTTCCCAAGGGAATGTGAAAAAAAAGCAGATATGAAAGATGGTGTGAAGTTGTGTGAAAATCTGACTAAGTGTATATGCATGCATGTGAAATAGGTGTAACAGTTGATTAAAATAAATGAAAATGAAGCATGTGAGGAGAGTCACCACAACGACGACCATTGGTGCAATAATAGGAAAACTCATGTGACAATTATGAAAGACAATCTATAATTTGAGACAACACTACTACAAGTTAAAACAATTTAAAACAGTAGTAACCATGCAAAGAAACAAGTGAAACAACACCCACACAAGCTAAACCACAAAAGGTGACAAAAAAAGTGGCAAAATATGACAATAGAAAAACTCACCTGGGAAAATGACGACGATCGCACTTAAGGCTCCTTGATCTCCTTCAGAATGTTAGAGCTCCAAGACCAAATGTGAAAATGAGCTCTACTAGCATTGATTAAATAGATTTAGACAAATTAGGGTTTATGACGCACATGCCTAAAATCAAGGAAAAAGTGACACTTGTCAAAAGTTTCTAAAAATAGCGCAAGTGCCTCCTACAGGATGCTAAAAATAGATTCTTATTTTTTAGGGATGCTTTTTCTCTTTTTCGAGAAAACTGCCATGCATTGCCCTAAAAGATTGCGTAGTTCTGGGAAGGATTGGGCAACTCTCTGGCTCATGCATTGCATAGTTTCTAAGAACAGTAAGGTTTGTGTAGTTTCTAGGTTCATTGTTGGGCTGCCCCTCCATAACTGCACATTTCCAGAGCTCAAGGCTCACTGGCATCCAGGACTATGCAATTCCCAACAATAAAGCCGGGTTCCCTAAAAAATTGCATAGTTTCTAGGTCAGGGCCATAATTGTTATGGGAACAAGTCAAGAGATCATCTTGTGAGTTAGAAAATCAACTTAGGTAAGAGAACACAAGCCAAAATGATAGGATAAGTCTCATTTGAATCACGAATACCTGGATCAGTGCAAGATGAGTTGCTACAACATTTTGGAGGGTGGTTGTAGCAACTACAACATTGGTGGCACACTGGTAGAACTCCAACGCTCTGTATGGACCTTTTTTCATGCAAAGTGAGTCTAACCCTTCCGAAAGTATTGTTCAATTCTTTGATTATCATAGATTCCTCACTTATCTTGAGTTAAAGATGTAGTCCCCACCATTCTCTTTATTGGCAACACACATACCAAGCCAGGTCAAACTAAGTTGTTTTGATTAGGGATGAGGGGTATATAGATGCACAAGTAAAGTATACTATTAGAGTTTTAGTTTCATATATGGTATTGATCCACTGCCAGCATGCTTGGACAATACCCCGATGAAGTTACTTGCTTCACCTCTCTATGCAAGAAGCCTTTCTCTTTTTTCGCCCCTTATTTCATTTTTATTTTTCAGAGAAATTTGCATAGGCACTTATTTATTTCATGACGCAGAAGAGGGATCCCGACTTAGTGAGAGAAGAAGTGGTTTTCCCTTCAGAGAAGGATATGTATATATACCTTCGGCATACTTGCTAAGGTTTTCCTCCTCTCCTTATTCTAATTGACAAAGTTGACAAGGGTTAATCAGAAATAGAACTGATTAGAGTAGGTGGTACTAGTTAAAAGTGAAAGCATCATGATTTCACCATGACCCCCTCCAAAAAGAACATATTTTCCATTAGGGTATCATCGACTAGAAGAAATGCAAGGTTCACATAAAGAGAGGGAATATACAAATAACCAAGATTTGATAACGATAAATGTTCCTCTTGAACTTTACCTTTCTTGTGTAAGAAGCCAACATGGTTTCATGTGAAAACTAACCTACACGTGCAAAAGAAAACAAACAAAGGAAAGAAGAGGGAACACCAAAACTAGGTAAAGAAAATCAAGAAACAAACAAGAAAATCAAAACTACTCCTACTCCTAAGCTAAGCAGAACATGGGCCAACTCATGTAAAGTGATATTTCCAATGCAACCATTGGCGCATTGGTTGGCTAATGAAGGCAAGGGCATGTTGGTCAACAAATATATACAAGAAAACAAACAAACAAGAAAGATAAAACAATGCAAATGAGAATGTTCGAAGTTTGAATGTATACACAAAAAAGTAACAATGAAAGGCACTTCGCGGATGTACCATGGTGTCCCAACACACTGGAGTGGAAGAAGGGCATGTACACACTTTTGACCTTAAAAAATGAGCAAACATGAAGAAAGAAGAAAAAAATTGTTTTGCAACAGTACTTGCTACATATAACTCCTCCAATGATTGAGCAATAGGATTGTGTGATATAGATGGAGGATGCGACAATTGTAATATTGATTGATTTTCAATATGAACAACAAAGTGATGGTGAGCCTAGGGAGATTCAACACATTTTTGATCCGAAGTGGAACTAACCTCAAGACTATGAGAACCTGACATAACCATCAACTCAGACTAAAGTGCCTTGATAACTTGAGGAGGTTCCAATTCATCAAAATATGGATAATCAAAGACCGGTGGCTTAGAAAGGTCAATAGTGGAAAAATTAGAATCATGATCAAATGAATGAATGAATGAAAAGATCACGACATACACAATCATAAATTTCAAGATTGTGAATAGGGGCATCCTCATGATTTGACGAATCGTAAAGAGAGGATAATGAAAACGAGAAATTTCACCCTTTATGTTTCCGGAAAGGTAATATGAGAGATTGAGAGGATCCCGAAAGATAGATTTGTCCTATTTGTGTTCAAATGAAAAACTGGAATTCCATGTGTTCTGCGAATGATCGGAAGCAAAATCACGCGAAATTGAATTTTCACAAGATGGAACAATAAAGAAAGAATTGTAGAAGATGCCAGGATAAAGTGGACAAGGTGCAGATAGAAGGAGGTCATCCTTCACCGCAGATTCTTATTCAGAATCCCACACATACTCATCAAGAATGATATCTCAGGTTGGCTATTCAGCACCAGCTCCATCTAGAACCTGATCCTCATGAACATCACCAGAGATATTTAAGACAGATGAACACAAAACACAAAAATCTGGAGGATTAGAGGGACCAAAGGATGGAGGATGAAGAGATAACACTTCAACACATCCATCAGGGCTACAATGCAAATCCGCACAAAGATCATGAGAAGGTGGATTAGGAGGAGATGGTGACAAATCAACATGTGGACTTCCAACTTCTCCCACCTCGACCTGCAAAGCTAGAGTTGTTTGATGAGAAAAGTATGGAGGGTCACTTGAGATAGTGACCTAGATCTTGAGGGGGAACCCCCCAAAATTAAAAAAATTGAAATGGATCTTGTGGGGAGGCCCACAAGATCTGAAAAATTGGAATGCCAAAAGAAAATAGGAGAACACACAATAACAAAACCACAAAGATTTTTTTATTAAAACAAATAATAACAGTAAAGGATACATTGTGGTGGAAAATTTGTCCTTTTACATAATGCGACTTGTTACTTATAGCCTTTTTTGGTTACAATACCACAGGTAAATTCCATGGGTGGGTAAATACCATGGGTTAATGTCACTTAAAATACCATAGGTGAATGAATACCATGGGTGGATGCCACTTACAATACCATGGGTGGATAAATATCATGGGTGGAAGAATACCATGGGTGGATGCCACTTACAATACCATGGGTAAATTCCATGGGTGGATGCCATTTTCCATTCAGATCATTCCTCCATCCTTAAGAAACAATAGTCCCCATTGCATGAAGTTCCCTCCTGAGAAGCCCTTGTTGAATATGAAGATCCACTAAAGAGAATGGTTTTATGTGGTTAACCCATAACTGTGATGAATGAAAATCTGAGGATAGAGTACCTTGTAATGCTTTTGACCAATTGTGATACTGACAATGTGCGGCTTAGAAAATGGACTTTGATAAAGTGTGGGTTTGTTGATGACCCATAATCATGAAAAATGAAGATCTGAAGATCGAGATACCCTGTAATGCTTCTAACCAACTGCGATATTAATAGTGTGTGGCCTAGCAAATGGACTTTGATGATAAGGATTTTGTGCAGTTGACCCATAAGCATGATGTTGAGTGTTAATGAAGTAGCAGGTGCCTACATAGCTTGGGGTGGGAGGGAACATCTCCAAAGAACCCAATCTGAATGATGTTATTCTGAAACTGATGAATGTGAAGCATGTGCTTACTAAAGAGGGATGGGAGGGCACGTCTCCAAAGGGAACCCACTTTGAATGTTTCTCCTGATTTAAAATGGGCATAACTTAGTCAATATAAATCAGAAAATCTATTATAACATGTTTTTGGAAATAGTATAAACATTCTACATCTTCTCATGTGATTGAAATACCTCTCTGGACACTCTGAAAACTTATATTCACACTACAATTGTCCCACTGTCACAAAAGTTCTGAAAAAATAGCTGATTTTAAATCAGCGACATAACCCTCATCCGAACTTTGATTCAACCAATTTTTTTTTTGAAATTGGGATATATTTCGAGAGGAGTTCAGATCTATAATAATTTTTCTGAAATTCTGCGCAAAAACTTCAAAAAATCATAGGAGAGTCATCGTGTAGGGATTGCCATCAAAAAGAAATTCTGCAACACAGTTAATTTTAAATCAATGAAATCTCCCTCATCCAGACTTTGATTCGGTTGATTTTTTTTTTAAATTAGGTATTTTTTTGCAAGGAATCCAAATATGTTATTTATTTTTGTAAATTTTGTACCCAAATTTTCAGATCTGATCGGCAGACTCGCCGCCCAGAAATAATTCCTACAAAAAAATGAAAAAATAAAAATTCTTCCCGCTTTGCCCAAGAAAGTGCTCTATGGAGGTCCTAGCATGTGCCTAAATTTTGTTGAAAATTTTTGAAACTGAAATATTCATCAAACCCTCATTCCCATGGAATCGTAACCTGAATCCGAGACCACTGATCCATATCTTAGGGGAAGTCCCCCAAGATTAAAAAAATTGAAATGGATCTTGTGGGGGAGGTCCCCAAGATTTGAAAAATTGAAATGCCGGAAGAAAATAGGAGAGCACATAATAACAAAACCACAAAGGATTTTTTTTTATTAAAAAATATAATAATTGTAAAGGTTACATTATGGTGGAGAATCTGTCCTTTTACAAAATGTGACTTGTTACTTACAACCTTTTTTGGTTACAATATCACAGGTAAATTCCATGGGTGGGTAAATACCATGGGTGAATAAATACCACGACTTGATGTCACTTACAATACCATAGGTGAATGAATACCATGAGTGGATGCCACTTACAATACCATCTATAAATTCCATGGGTGGATGAATACCATGGGTAGATGTCACTTACAATACCATGGGTGGATGAATATGGGTGGATGCCATTTTCCATTCGAATTAGATAGCAACCTTGTCTGTGTCATATTTAGAAGCTCTAACACTAAGGTATGTTGGGAGAGGTTTGAAAGATTCTAACTCATGTGTATTTTTAGACACGTGAACACGATATTGAAATATTTCATCCAAGAATTCCTAGTCAACTTCATCTTAAGTAAATTCAAAATAGTAATGAACAAAACAATCATGAAAATGTTGAAGAGATTCGCCATGTGATTTTTACAATTTTAAGATGTTATTGTTAAGGGATTTTTGGTCATAAAGAACGAAAGCACAACATGATTCACTAACAAATTGATTGAAAGTGTATAGAGGCTGCAGGAAATCTATGACACCATTGATTTTCATGCCCTTCGAATGCGAGAGTGAAAAACCCACAAGAAAAATCCTCAGACTTGATGTCAATCTTGTCACGGAAACCAAGAAAAGAAGCTATGTGCCTGAGCAAGGTTATTCCACCCTCTCCGTTGAGTTTAATTCTAGACAAGTCATTCAAAATTCTCGTTGGCACTTCAAAATGTGCAGAGTTAAAAAACATGTTGGGGTTATGATTTGGGAAGAAGTCATGAGATATCTGCATAGATTCAAAATAGAATTCAAGGGTTGAGCTTATCATATGACCCTCCTTCTAGCGCCAGAAATGTTGACGGTATTGGACCCACCAACATTAAGGGGATCTCCCTGATATGAAGTCCCAACTAGACCTCACATCATTTGGAGTAGGAGTCCTGACAGTGGGTGGTAGTGTAATTACTTGATTGAGGTAGCATGCACAGATAAGTATGATAAATTTGGGTGAGAGAAAATGGGTGACCTTGCGGAGAGTCAAGTGTGATGCATGAAGGTTCTAACACATGGAGGGGAAAAGGGAGTGCACCCCTTAGAAGCCTGTAATAGTACGCAACTTAAAAGGAACACACGAGAAAAATGGCATCGCAAGCTTAAATGCAAAATAGTCCACTAGTTAAAGTGATCAATTAATCCAATAACACACATCCAACAAGATTCGTACAAATGCATACAAAGTAGTTCATAAGAAAATGCATAAGATAAATAACATGCATTTCCAATACAACAAGAGTAGTCCTACTATATTAACAATGTATGCATGAAAGCGTGTTGGTTCTGGTTTTATTATTGTAAGTGAAAGTTCCATCCATACATACACCATTGATGACCACTAGCCCTAATAGTGGAACATTACAATCAAGAACACGTGCTCCTCCAAATAAGTATACTCGATCTACACTATGGAGAAGCCAAGGCTCTTTACAATACTTGCAAGCCTTTTCTAAGCCTAAGCCTAGCCAAATGCTTAGCTCCCAAAATCTTGTTCTATGAGTTATGAGGTTATATTTATAACAAAGGTTGGGGTGACCCTTGACATTCCCCTTTGTGACTCTTTTAATTCCCTCATTACTCTTCAACTTCTTCATTAAATAACATATTACATTACATCATGAATTTTCATATTCAAATATTAACACTTGGAATTTCAGTTACAATATAATTATACAATAATATTACATTTTCCACATGTACCCACATAAGACAAAATAGGGTAGAGACAGCCTAACAAGACAATACACTATGATTCTGAAGTTTGGGGGAAGTCCAACTCAGCAACCTCCACTTGGTGCTTCTCGGTCACATATTGGTGCCAAACTTGGTACTGTGTGATGGTGTCCCCAAAATTCTTGACTGTGTCTTTCTGGAAGCTGACCCTAGCCTCCATGGCATCTATGTACACTATCTTGGAACCTGTATCCAACTCGTTTTGAAGCATGAGCAACATTGTCTTGACTTTGATCAAACCACCAATGTAGTTCTACATGTTATATTCATTCACATCCAAGTCTTTCTTGGTGGCTTCTCGTCTTAGCTGCTTGAAGTCCTCATCAATCTCCATCCAGACTTGGTTCTTGGGTTTAGCATTGGTGAGGGAATCGATTGATGGGATCTAATGATTTCTCACCATGATATCCAAACTACCATGGAACCACACATATGAGGTTTGTGTGCTTCCAATGAATGAGGTGAGTTTCTCATTGTTCTGAATAAACATTAGCCTTCGCTTTCTCTAGCTCTTCCTATGGCTTCATATTCTTCTCTAAGTCAAGCGGAGCCCCTTTTTACCGCATTGTCCACTCTTGTACATGGGCGATGGTAGTATGTATGTTTTTGAGAGTTTGAACAAACTATTTTCTACGCTACTGTAGGCGATGCAAACAAACAAATGCCTTATGCATGGTGACAAATCTGTCATAGATATTTCCCATGGCATCTCCAAGTGATGATACTTCACCAAGTATCACTTTCCTCATCCCACCCAAGCCGAAACTACATTCTGTGTTGTTTCTTGGAGTTGTTCTACCTCTTGCTTGACAACCTGCAAGTTATTTTCCAGTTGCTCATTCTCGAATGTCAGATACTTAACAGTTGAGCTTGTTGCTCCTGCATAGGCCAAGATGGATTTCGCAAGGGCCGTTGGATGCTTCCTCGTGTTCGAAAAAATCACTCTTTCCTTGATGAATGTAGGTGATGCATGATCATCTGAAAAGTTTTTTCTCCACACCTGTATAATCCTCTTTTGGAAGTCATCAAATGATATACTGTACACATTCATAACTGGATCATCCTCAAGGAGAACAACATCTTCTTACTTGCTCGAGACTAGATCTACTACTGGAGTTGGCGGAGACAAAGGGATGACCTATGATACTCTTGCGATCATGTAAAAATATTCATTTTGTGGCTCCTATTCCAAGTCCATGTCTGTCACTTCAATCAATTTCTCAATCTCCTAAGAAAGGTCCTGATCTCGCATCTTCTCAACTTCCTCCTCTTTTGTTGGTTGTTCTATCTCTTCAACCTGTATAGGTGTTGTTTCCTCCATCATCATGACTTACATTTGTTCTTATTCCTGCTGTTGCTTCCCTTCTCATTCTCTCTGTAGAAATTTTGAATAATATGACACTTATTCACAGAGATTATCCTGATTATACACTATTTGCGGAATCATGCATAATACATAACCTCCTCTACGTTGATCATCAATTTGCAGTATTAAAGAAACAATCACATGCACACAGTGAAGCATCAATCACACATATCAACACAGTATGTACCCAAGGAAAGCATACAGCTGAAAACCCCCAACTATCTGTATATTATATTGAGTGAGATCATGTAACAGTACACAATACAATACTGGCTCCACCTGTTACACACAATACAACATAGATCTAAATCAATCACTGCCTCAAATCATCTTTGTTGCTTGCCTGCCTCCATTGCGCAATCTTGCATAAAGAATACTGAGAATGGCTGAACCATTCACGTGTTTCCCTTGTGTAACACTACACAATCCTCATTGGCAACTCAATCCCATTGATTGTGCAAATCACATGCACAATTATAGTCACAACTGATAGTTGTCTTGCCCTTTCACTTACCTCTAACACTTGTCTCCACTGAACTGTCCATGCACTGAGTTAGCTGATGTATTCTTCAGTTGCTTTATGAGTTAATAATTAGTGAATTAATTAGTAACTAATTCACACCACTCAACATTAGTCTATTTTCCAGTTAGACTAACTACAACTAGTTCAACTAAGTCAAACTGAACACAACTCCATCAACTCCTGATTCAACTCCACAGAACTCAACCACTGAAGTCCTAACTGAAGTCCTCCATGCAATAGCTCAAGTTAACCCATAGGAACCACACATTTCCTTATGGCAGTTGCATGTGCCACATCTGTAGCTTGATAATGTTTATAGTCCAAATATTATTAAGAGCTAATAATATTTGACTGTTCTATTTTTAGCCTGGCAGTCTAAAAATAGACTCTGCCCATATGTCTAAAAATAGAGGTGCATCTATTTTTACCAACTTGACCAATCATCCACAAATAGCATCCTGCAACTCATAGACCATGATCCATATTTCTAAAAATAGACATAGTGTAAAAATAGACTTGCGCCAAAAAATAGCCTACGGGCCCACTTAGTGAAGGCGACTTCTTTCCACTAAGCTCCATCATCTTGTTGCATTCTCAACACTCCCTCTCAACAAGATATGGATTATCAACAACCCTTATCCTGTCTCGATGGTACTCGGATTTGCTCCTGGTGAGCGCATTCGTCAAGATATCAGCATCTTGATCCTTTGTGGGAATATATGAAAGTAACATGATTCTCCGCTGCACACAATCTTTGATATGATGGTACCTGATGTCATCTGTTGAGCTCCCTGCCCAATCTGCATCCTCCTATCTGTACCAAGATCCATATCCCGATGTGCCTCTGTTGAGCCTGCACACATGCGACTCCACCAACTGTCAATAAACAGTGGCATCCACTACCTCCATTGAAGTAGCATCCTCCTTCCTCTAATCTCCAGGAAGAAACGAAGTCTTCACATCCATATGATGGATGTACCACCCCATCTGCATCACTTTGTAGATCCACCTCAAACCCACCACTGATTTCCCCTCCGGTCTTGGGACAATCTCCCATGCACTGTTTCTGACAATCGAATCATACTCTTCCACCATGGCATCTACCCATGCGGGTTCCTCCACAGCTTCCTCGAAAGAGGATGGCTCCATCACAACACATTTGCTCACAAGAGCCATGTATCCAGTGTACCGATCCAGTGACTATCTCTGCCTGCGCTCTGCTGTAGGTGGTCCTACAACCTTCTCTGCATCTTGAGCCAGTCGCTCAGCTTTTGTAGTGCGCTTTCGCCCTCTGATGGTTGGCGTTGCATGAGTGGTCTCTTCCACTGCATGAACTTCCTTTTGTGGCTGATCCACATCCTGAAGCTCATCCTTAGGAACTAATAGCTCCTCATCTGCATGCAAGTGTGGCACCCTCTCATGCGAACACTTCATGGCTTTCTCCTCCTGATTATATCCCGTCGCACAACAGTCTTGCGACTGTCTAGCAAATACACACGATAGTTATGGGGCGTATTAGTGTACCCCACAAATATCCCAACCTCTGCGGTCGGCTCCAACTTCTTCCTGGCATCCTTCATCACATGCATGTAAACAGGAGAACCAAAAATCCTCAAATGGGAAATATCAGGCCTCTTACAAGAATAAGCCTCCTCGAGTGTACTCATGCCAAGTATCTTGTGAGGACAACGGTTCTGCACATATACTGCAGTATTGCATGCCTCCCCCCACAAGTGAAGGGGTAGGCCCTGATCATCCAACATCGCCCGTGCAGCACCCATGATCGTTTTGTTCTTCCGCTCAGCAACCTCGTTCTATTGTGGGTTATGGGGAGCTATGAGCTCTCTTCGAATCCCTTCTGCGTTGTAGAAATCCTTGAACTCGCCAGAGATGAATTCACCAACATTGTCGCTCCTAAGAGCCTTCACCTTCTTCCCCGATTCCTTCTCGACCAGTGCTTTGAACTCACATAACTTTGAGTATGTCTCGCTCTTCTTCTACATGAAGAAGATCCAGCACTTTCGGGAGAAATCATCAACAAAGATCACGTAGTACCTATGCTTTGCTGTCAAACCTACTGAGAAAGGTCCACACACGTCTGTGTGAATTCTCTCAAGGATCATTGTGGTGAAACTATCCTTCTCGTGAAAGGTGAATTTCACAAACTTTCCCAAAATACACCCCTTGCACTGATCTAACTGTGTAAGAGTTCCTTTAGGAAGCCCAGTAGAAATCTGTTGCAGTATCTTCAAGGCTCCATGGTGAAGGTGGCCCAATCTCCAGTGCCACAGCTCACCATCATCCTGGCTCACCACTCATTCTGCCTTGCATGCCATTACTGAGCAGCCATCTACATGCAACTGATAAAGGTTCTTGACTCGAACCCCTATCTTCTGGGTTTCTCCAGTTGTCTAACTACGCAGAAAAGCCTTTCCCTCGCTGAAAACAACATCATATCCCCTGTCTTCTAACATCGCCACAGAGATAAGATTCTTCTTCAATCCTGGAACATGCATCACTTCCTTCAATATGAAGGGTTTACCAGACTCCCTCTCAAAGGAAATGGTACCGATACTGGTCGCATTGTATCTACCATCATCGCCCATCTCGATGTGCACTCCAAGATCTTTGTCCTCCAGATCAGAGAACAAATCTCTATCTCCCGTCATGTGAAAGGACGCACCACTGTCCAAGAACCAACTGATCCCATCACACTTGAAACCAAGCATGCGATCAATGAAAAATCAAGCTCAAACTAAGAAGCTAAGGCCTCTCCCCCTGCAGATCCAACAGCTTGCTTGTTCTTCTTCTTTGGCTGACAATTTGTGGCATAGTGTCCATGCTGGTGACAGTGAAAACACTTCACCTTGGACATATCTTGCTTCTTGCCTTTCACACCAGACTGAGAAGCTTTCTTGCTCTTCCCTTTCTTTGCTTTGGTAGCCAAAGCGCAATCTTCATCAAATAGCTTTGATGAAGATCCATTCTCATACCTATTGTTACTGAGTTTATCCTTGAGCGCCAAGTCGCTCTTGCTTTGGAATAA
>APFE031465323.1:134530-160145 GCA_000404065.3 Pinus taeda | reverse complement strand
CTTAAGAAACAATAGTCCCCATTGCATGAAGTTCCCTCCTGAGAAGCCCTTGTTGAATATGAAGATCCACTAAAGAGAATGGTTTTATGTGGTTAACCCATAACTGTGATGAATGAAAATCTGAGGATAGAGTACCTTGTAATGCTTTTGACCAATTGTGATACTGACAATGTGCGGCTTAGAAAATGGACTTTGATAAAGTGTGGGTTTGTTGATGACCCATAATCATGAAAAATGAAGATCTGAAGATCGAGATACCCTGTAATGCTTCTAACCAACTGCGATATTAATAGTGTGTGGCCTAGCAAATGGACTTTGATGATAAGGATTTTGTGCAGTTGACCCATAAGCATGATGTTGAGTGTTAATGAAGTAGCAGGTGCCTACATAGCTTGGGGTGGGAGGGAACATCTCCAAAGAACCCAATCTGAATGATGTTATTCTGAAACTGATGAATGTGAAGCATGTGCTTACTAAAGAGGGATGGGAGGGCACGTCTCCAAAGGGAACCCACTTTGAATGTTTCTCCTGATTTAAAATGGGCATAACTTAGTCAATATAAATCAGAAAATCTATTATAACATGTTTTTGGAAATAGTATAAACATTCTACATCTTCTCATGTGATTGAAATACCTCTCTGGACACTCTGAAAACTTATATTCACACTACAATTGTCCCACTGTCACAAAAGTTCTGAAAAAATAGCTGATTTTAAATCAGCGACATAACCCTCATCCGAACTTTGATTCAACCAATTTTTTTTTTGAAATTGGGATATATTTCGAGAGGAGTTCAGATCTATAATAATTTTTCTGAAATTCTGCGCAAAAACTTCAAAAAATCATAGGAGAGTCATCGTGTAGGGATTGCCATCAAAAAGAAATTCTGCAACACAGTTAATTTTAAATCAATGAAATCTCCCTCATCCAGACTTTGATTCGGTTGATTTTTTTTTTAAATTAGGTATTTTTTTGCAAGGAATCCAAATATGTTATTTATTTTTGTAAATTTTGTACCCAAATTTTCAGATCTGATCGGCAGACTCGCCGCCCAGAAATAATTCCTACAAAAAAATGAAAAAATAAAAATTCTTCCCGCTTTGCCCAAGAAAGTGCTCTATGGAGGTCCTAGCATGTGCCTAAATTTTGTTGAAAATTTTTGAA
Organism: Pinus taeda; assembly: GCA_000404065.3. NCBI lineage: Eukaryota > Viridiplantae > Streptophyta > Pinopsida > Pinales > Pinaceae > Pinus > Pinus taeda. The sequence goes on along the minus strand of APFE031465323.1, from coordinate 158,980 downwards.
ACTGAAATATTCATCAAACCCTCATTCCCATGGAATCGTAACCTGAATCCGAGACCACTGATCCATATCTTAGGGGAAGTCCCCCAAGATTAAAAAAATTGAAATGGATCTTGTGGGGGAGGTCCCCAAGATTTGAAAAATTGAAATGCCGGAAGAAAATAGGAGAGCACATAATAACAAAACCACAAAGGATTTTTTTTTATTAAAAAATATAATAATTGTAAAGGTTACATTATGGTGGAGAATCTGTCCTTTTACAAAATGTGACTTGTTACTTACAACCTTTTTTGGTTACAATATCACAGGTAAATTCCATGGGTGGGTAAATACCATGGGTGAATAAATACCACGACTTGATGTCACTTACAATACCATAGGTGAATGAATACCATGAGTGGATGCCACTTACAATACCATCTATAAATTCCATGGGTGGATGAATACCATGGGTAGATGTCACTTACAATACCATGGGTGGATGAATATGGGTGGATGCCATTTTCCATTCGAATTAGATAGCAACCTTGTCTGTGTCATATTTAGAAGCTCTAACACTAAGGTATGTTGGGAGAGGTTTGAAAGATTCTAACTCATGTGTATTTTTAGACACGTGAACACGATATTGAAATATTTCATCCAAGAATTCCTAGTCAACTTCATCTTAAGTAAATTCAAAATAGTAATGAACAAAACAATCATGAAAATGTTGAAGAGATTCGCCATGTGATTTTTACAATTTTAAGATGTTATTGTTAAGGGATTTTTGGTCATAAAGAACGAAAGCACAACATGATTCACTAACAAATTGATTGAAAGTGTATAGAGGCTGCAGGAAATCTATGACACCATTGATTTTCATGCCCTTCGAATGCGAGAGTGAAAAACCCACAAGAAAAATCCTCAGACTTGATGTCAATCTTGTCACGGAAACCAAGAAAAGAAGCTATGTGCCTGAGCAAGGTTATTCCACCCTCTCCGTTGAGTTTAATTCTAGACAAGTCATTCAAAATTCTCGTTGGCACTTCAAAATGTGCAGAGTTAAAAAACATGTTGGGGTTATGATTTGGGAAGAAGTCATGAGATATCTGCATAGATTCAAAATAGAATTCAAGGGTTGAGCTTATCATATGACCCTCCTTCTAGCGCCAGAAATGTTGACGGTATTGGACCCACCAACATTAAGGGGATCTCCCTGATATGAAGTCCCAACTAGACCTCACATCATTTGGAGTAGGAGTCCTGACAGTGGGTGGTAGTGTAATTACTTGATTGAGGTAGCATGCACAGATAAGTATGATAAATTTGGGTGAGAGAAAATGGGTGACCTTGCGGAGAGTCAAGTGTGATGCATGAAGGTTCTAACACATGGAGGGGAAAAGGGAGTGCACCCCTTAGAAGCCTGTAATAGTACGCAACTTAAAAGGAACACACGAGAAAAATGGCATCGCAAGCTTAAATGCAAAATAGTCCACTAGTTAAAGTGATCAATTAATCCAATAACACACATCCAACAAGATTCGTACAAATGCATACAAAGTAGTTCATAAGAAAATGCATAAGATAAATAACATGCATTTCCAATACAACAAGAGTAGTCCTACTATATTAACAATGTATGCATGAAAGCGTGTTGGTTCTGGTTTTATTATTGTAAGTGAAAGTTCCATCCATACATACACCATTGATGACCACTAGCCCTAATAGTGGAACATTACAATCAAGAACACGTGCTCCTCCAAATAAGTATACTCGATCTACACTATGGAGAAGCCAAGGCTCTTTACAATACTTGCAAGCCTTTTCTAAGCCTAAGCCTAGCCAAATGCTTAGCTCCCAAAATCTTGTTCTATGAGTTATGAGGTTATATTTATAACAAAGGTTGGGGTGACCCTTGACATTCCCCTTTGTGACTCTTTTAATTCCCTCATTACTCTTCAACTTCTTCATTAAATAACATATTACATTACATCATGAATTTTCATATTCAAATATTAACACTTGGAATTTCAGTTACAATATAATTATACAATAATATTACATTTTCCACATGTACCCACATAAGACAAAATAGGGTAGAGACAGCCTAACAAGACAATACACTATGATTCTGAAGTTTGGGGGAAGTCCAACTCAGCAACCTCCACTTGGTGCTTCTCGGTCACATATTGGTGCCAAACTTGGTACTGTGTGATGGTGTCCCCAAAATTCTTGACTGTGTCTTTCTGGAAGCTGACCCTAGCCTCCATGGCATCTATGTACACTATCTTGGAACCTGTATCCAACTCGTTTTGAAGCATGAGCAACATTGTCTTGACTTTGATCAAACCACCAATGTAGTTCTACATGTTATATTCATTCACATCCAAGTCTTTCTTGGTGGCTTCTCGTCTTAGCTGCTTGAAGTCCTCATCAATCTCCATCCAGACTTGGTTCTTGGGTTTAGCATTGGTGAGGGAATCGATTGATGGGATCTAATGATTTCTCACCATGATATCCAAACTACCATGGAACCACACATATGAGGTTTGTGTGCTTCCAATGAATGAGGTGAGTTTCTCATTGTTCTGAATAAACATTAGCCTTCGCTTTCTCTAGCTCTTCCTATGGCTTCATATTCTTCTCTAAGTCAAGCGGAGCCCCTTTTTACCGCATTGTCCACTCTTGTACATGGGCGATGGTAGTATGTATGTTTTTGAGAGTTTGAACAAACTATTTTCTACGCTACTGTAGGCGATGCAAACAAACAAATGCCTTATGCATGGTGACAAATCTGTCATAGATATTTCCCATGGCATCTCCAAGTGATGATACTTCACCAAGTATCACTTTCCTCATCCCACCCAAGCCGAAACTACATTCTGTGTTGTTTCTTGGAGTTGTTCTACCTCTTGCTTGACAACCTGCAAGTTATTTTCCAGTTGCTCATTCTCGAATGTCAGATACTTAACAGTTGAGCTTGTTGCTCCTGCATAGGCCAAGATGGATTTCGCAAGGGCCGTTGGATGCTTCCTCGTGTTCGAAAAAATCACTCTTTCCTTGATGAATGTAGGTGATGCATGATCATCTGAAAAGTTTTTTCTCCACACCTGTATAATCCTCTTTTGGAAGTCATCAAATGATATACTGTACACATTCATAACTGGATCATCCTCAAGGAGAACAACATCTTCTTACTTGCTCGAGACTAGATCTACTACTGGAGTTGGCGGAGACAAAGGGATGACCTATGATACTCTTGCGATCATGTAAAAATATTCATTTTGTGGCTCCTATTCCAAGTCCATGTCTGTCACTTCAATCAATTTCTCAATCTCCTAAGAAAGGTCCTGATCTCGCATCTTCTCAACTTCCTCCTCTTTTGTTGGTTGTTCTATCTCTTCAACCTGTATAGGTGTTGTTTCCTCCATCATCATGACTTACATTTGTTCTTATTCCTGCTGTTGCTTCCCTTCTCATTCTCTCTGTAGAAATTTTGAATAATATGACACTTATTCACAGAGATTATCCTGATTATACACTATTTGCGGAATCATGCATAATACATAACCTCCTCTACGTTGATCATCAATTTGCAGTATTAAAGAAACAATCACATGCACACAGTGAAGCATCAATCACACATATCAACACAGTATGTACCCAAGGAAAGCATACAGCTGAAAACCCCCAACTATCTGTATATTATATTGAGTGAGATCATGTAACAGTACACAATACAATACTGGCTCCACCTGTTACACACAATACAACATAGATCTAAATCAATCACTGCCTCAAATCATCTTTGTTGCTTGCCTGCCTCCATTGCGCAATCTTGCATAAAGAATACTGAGAATGGCTGAACCATTCACGTGTTTCCCTTGTGTAACACTACACAATCCTCATTGGCAACTCAATCCCATTGATTGTGCAAATCACATGCACAATTATAGTCACAACTGATAGTTGTCTTGCCCTTTCACTTACCTCTAACACTTGTCTCCACTGAACTGTCCATGCACTGAGTTAGCTGATGTATTCTTCAGTTGCTTTATGAGTTAATAATTAGTGAATTAATTAGTAACTAATTCACACCACTCAACATTAGTCTATTTTCCAGTTAGACTAACTACAACTAGTTCAACTAAGTCAAACTGAACACAACTCCATCAACTCCTGATTCAACTCCACAGAACTCAACCACTGAAGTCCTAACTGAAGTCCTCCATGCAATAGCTCAAGTTAACCCATAGGAACCACACATTTCCTTATGGCAGTTGCATGTGCCACATCTGTAGCTTGATAATGTTTATAGTCCAAATATTATTAAGAGCTAATAATATTTGACTGTTCTATTTTTAGCCTGGCAGTCTAAAAATAGACTCTGCCCATATGTCTAAAAATAGAGGTGCATCTATTTTTACCAACTTGACCAATCATCCACAAATAGCATCCTGCAACTCATAGACCATGATCCATATTTCTAAAAATAGACATAGTGTAAAAATAGACTTGCGCCAAAAAATAGCCTACGGGCCCACTTAGTGAAGGCGACTTCTTTCCACTAAGCTCCATCATCTTGTTGCATTCTCAACACTCCCTCTCAACAAGATATGGATTATCAACAACCCTTATCCTGTCTCGATGGTACTCGGATTTGCTCCTGGTGAGCGCATTCGTCAAGATATCAGCATCTTGATCCTTTGTGGGAATATATGAAAGTAACATGATTCTCCGCTGCACACAATCTTTGATATGATGGTACCTGATGTCATCTGTTGAGCTCCCTGCCCAATCTGCATCCTCCTATCTGTACCAAGATCCATATCCCGATGTGCCTCTGTTGAGCCTGCACACATGCGACTCCACCAACTGTCAATAAACAGTGGCATCCACTACCTCCATTGAAGTAGCATCCTCCTTCCTCTAATCTCCAGGAAGAAACGAAGTCTTCACATCCATATGATGGATGTACCACCCCATCTGCATCACTTTGTAGATCCACCTCAAACCCACCACTGATTTCCCCTCCGGTCTTGGGACAATCTCCCATGCACTGTTTCTGACAATCGAATCATACTCTTCCACCATGGCATCTACCCATGCGGGTTCCTCCACAGCTTCCTCGAAAGAGGATGGCTCCATCACGACACATTTTCTCACAAGAGCCATGTATCCAGTGTACCGATCAGGTGACTGTCTCTGTCTGCGCTCTACTGTAGGTGGTCCTACAACCTTCTCTGCGTCTCGAGCCAGTCGCTCAGCTTCTGTAGTGCGCTTTCGCCCTCTGATGGTTGGCGCTACATGAGTGGTCTCTTCCACTCCATGAACTTCCTTTTGTGGCTGATCCACATTCTGAAGCTCATCCTTCGGAACTAATAGCTCCTCATCCGCATGCAAGTGTGGCTCCCTCTCAAGCGAGCACTTCATGGCTTTCTCCTCTTGAAATTTTATATCCCGTCGCACAACAATCTTGCAACTGTCTGGCAAATACACACGATAGTTATGGGGCATATCAGTGTACCCCACAAATATCCCAACCTCTATGGTCAGCTCCAACTTCTTCCTGGCATCCTTCATTACATGCATGTAAATAGGAGAACCAAAAATCCTCAAATGGGAAATATCAGGCCTCTTACCAGAATAAGCCTCCTCGGGTGTACTCATGCCAAGTATCTTGTGAGGACAACGGTTCTACACATATACTGTAGTATTGCATTCCTCTGCCCACAAGTGAATGGGTAGGCCCTGATCATGCAACATTGCCCGTGCAACACCCACGATCGTTTTATTCTTCTGCTCAGCAACCCCGTTCTGCTGTGGGTTATGGGGAGCTTTGAACTCTCTTCGAATCCCTTCTACGCTGCAAAAATCCTTGAACTCGCCAGAGACGAATTCACCATCATTGTCGCTCCTAAGAGCCTTCACCTTCTTCCCCGATTCCTTCTCGACATAGTGCTTTGAACTCACAAAACTTTGAGTATGTCTCGCTCTTCTTCTGCATGAAGAAGATTCTGCACTTTCGGGAGAAATCATCAACAAAGATCACGTAGTACCTGTGCTTTGCTGTCGAAGCTACTGAGAAAGGTCCACACACGTCTATGTGAATTCTCTCAAGGATCGTCATGGTGCGACTATCCTTCTCGTGAAAGGTGGCTTTCACAAACTTTCCCAAAATACACCCCTTGCATTGATCTGACTGTGCAAGAGTGCCTTTAGGAAGCCCAGTAGAAATTTGCTGCAGTATCTTCAAGGTGCCATGGTGAAGGTGGCCCAATCTCTGGTGCCACAGCTTGCCATCATCCTCGCTCACCACTCCTTCTGCCTTGCATGCCATTTCTGAGAAGCCATCTACATGCAACCGATAAAGGTTCTTGACTCTAACCCCTATCTTCTGGGTTTCTCCAGTTGTCTTACTACGCAGGAAAGCCTTTCCCTCACTGAAAACAACATCATATCCCTTGTCTTCTAACATCGCCACAGAGATAAGATTCTTCTTCAATCCTGGAACATGCATCACTTCCTTCAATACAAAGGGTTTACCAGAATCCCTCATAAAGGAAATGGTACCAATACCGGTCACACTGTATCTACCATCATCACCCATCTCGATGTGCACTCCAAGATCTTTCTCATCCAGATCAGAAAAAAAATCTCGATCTCCTGTCATGTGAAAAGACACACCACTGTCCAAGAACCATACCGATCCCATCACACTTGATATTAAGCATGCGATTAGTGAAAATTCCAGCTCAAACTATGAGGCTAAGGCCTCTCCCACTGCAGATCCAACAACTTGCTTATTTTTCTTCTTTTTTGGACAATTCGTGGCATAGTGTCCATGCTGGTGACAGTGAAAGCACTTCACCTTGGACATGTCCTGCTTCTTTCCTTTCGCACTGGAATGAGAAGCTTTCTTATTCTTCGCCTTCTTTGCTTTGGTAGCCAAAGTGCAATTTTCTTCATCAGATGCCTTTGATGAAGATTCGTCCCTAGTATTCCGTCTGATCTCCTCTTGCACAAGATCCGACCAAAGTCTCTCCCATCCTGGCAATTTCTCTCGACCATTGACAGAGTCGTGATAGGAATGCCAACTCTTTGGAAGACCAAGTAGAGCCAAGCTCACCAAGTCCTCATCATCGACAGTCACCCCCACACATCCCAGCTCATCCCGGCATTGGGTGAACTTCGTGAGATACTTGGGCATACTGTCACCTTTCTCACACTTTATGTTTATGAGTTTATCCTTGAGTGCCAACTTCCTCTGGTCGCTCTTGCTTTGGTATAGATTTGTCAACACTTTCCACATCAAGTATGGAGAAGCCTTTCCATGGAGACTAGACACAATGTGATCCCTCACGCCTTCCAATAGAATCCTTCGACACTTTGTTGTCTTCTTTTGCCAATCCGCGACTTGAGCAGCATCAGTAGGTTTTGGGACATCCACATCTATGAACTCCTTCAAACCATTATCATCTAACCCCACCTCCATCCTGTCCTTCCATGCAATATAGTTTGAGCTGCCCTCAAGGGCATACTCTAATCGAAATCCGTTGAAAGACATTTCAACTTTGACACCAAGAAAACACTACAGCAAATTCGAATTCCACCAGCTCAAAACTCAACTGCTTTCGATCTGAAATTCGTGAGAACGAAGTATTTCTTGTACAGATATTGAATGTATGGGAATTCACCAGATATCTCACCTTCCAAAAGAAGGATGAATCTAGAGGCTACCTGGCCCGATTATAGACTCTGCCTGAAAAAATAAAATGTAAACACTTTCTGAATAATAGATCCGATGATCAACTTCGCACTGATATCATGTAGAAATCTCTTCTACAAATCAGCAAGCTCTGATACCATGTAGAAATTTTGAATAATATGACACTTATTCATAGATATTATCCTGATTATACACTATTTGCGGAATCATGCATAATACATAACCTCCTCTACGTTGATCATCAATTTGTAGTATTAAAGAAACAATCGCATGTGCATAGTGAAGCATCAATCACACATATCAACACAGTATGTACCCAAGGAAAGCATACAGCTGAAAACCCCCAACTATCTATATATTATATTGATTGAGATCATGTAACAGTACACAGTACAATACTAGCTCCACCTGTTACACACAATACAACATAGATCTGAATCAATCACTGCCTCAAATCACCTCTGCTGCTTGCCTGCCTCCACTGCACAATCCTGCATAGAGAATACTGAGAATGGCTGAACCATTCACGTGTTTCCATTGTGTAACACTATGTAATCCTCGTTGGAAACTCAATCCCATTGATTGTGCAAATCACATGCACAACTATAGTCACAACTGACAGTTGTCTTGCCCTTTCACTTACCTCTAACACCTGTCTCCACTGAACTGTCCATGCACTGAGTTAACTAATGTATTCTTCAGTTGCTTTATGAGTTAATAATTAGTGAATTAATTAATAGCTAATTCACACCACTCAACATTAGTCTATTTGCCAGTTAGACTAACTACAACTAGTTCAACTAAGTCAAACTGAACACAACTCCATCAACTCTTGATCCAACTCCACAGAACTCAATCAATGAAGTCCTAACTGAAGTCCTCCATGCAATAGCTCAAGTTAACCCATAGGAACCATGTATTTCCTTATGGCAGTTGCATGTGCCACATTTGTAGCTCGAACTGAAGTGCTCCAAGAGAATAAGATAATGACTATAGTCCAAATATTATTAAGAGCTAATAATATTCGATTGTTCTATTTTTAGCCTGGCAGTCTAAAAATAGACTCCACCCATATGTCTAAAAATAGAGGTCCATATATTTTTACCAACCTGACCAATCATCCACAAATAGCATCCTGCAACTCATAGACCATGATCCATATGTCTAAAAATAGACTTGCGCTAAGAAATAGCCTATAGGCCCACTTAGTGAAGGTGACTTCTTTCCAATAAGCTCCATCATCTTGTTGCATTCTCAACACTCTCCTCCTTTACTCCTGTTCTTCCTTCAACTTCTTCTCTGTCTCATGCAACTTCAATTCTACTTCCCACAGCCTCTGCTTTTGCTCTTTCTCCACTCTACTCTCTTGATCTGCTACTCCCTCTTTGCTTCCACTACCAAAGCTTCCTTCTCGAGGATAGGATCTTCCTTCATCTTGCATATTTGGGTCTTCCAAATCTCCCTCAAAGTATTTTGAAAATATTTCTTTGATGTGTTTCCATGTTAGTGTTGTTCCCTTCTCAATAAACAACTAAGTATCTTCATAAACTGGTAGATCAACTGATATCTGCTCAACTACTTCCCCAGTACTGCTCTTGATGGTTTCCTTTGATGCAACTCTCTTGGATGCTATGTTAACTGTAATTGTTGGAGAGATGCTCAACAAATGTTGTATTTGTGGGAGAAATAGGGCTCTCATGGCAAGGAAATGTCAGCTTCAAACAAAACAACTTCAAGTAACAAGTCGAGATCTTTATAGGAAGGATTGCACAATTTTGACTGACATGGGTGATTGATTAACTATGGGATTGCGCAATCCTAGTAATCAATGTAGAAGCTTGATGACCAGAACTGTGCAATGTGTAGTTAGATCCAACCCAAGCCATGCTCTACAAAATTCCATAAGCCAAGGCAGAGGCTTGAGCATCCAGATTTCATAGCGCATGTTGTGCATAGTGAGATCCAGGTAAAGGGAACCTAGATATGCCCAAGGGAGTGTGAAAAACAAGTAGATATGAAATATGGTGATCTGGATTTAAACAAGAACGTAAAAAATTACAGAAATAACCATAAATACAAATATGAAGTAGAAATAACACTTCATTTCATTAATATCAAATATTGAAATATGCTTACAAACAGAGTGGAAATAAGACTAGCTCGGGCGATGGTAGTTTATCTATGAGAAGAGATGTGGCAGCAACATGCCCCTAAAATGTGTTACAATGAGGCTCAAAGGCCTATTTATTGTTGAGAAACAATGGAAAACCCTAAACATCCGAAAACCTAACCCTAGGAGATGAAGTGCCAAACTATGGTCCCAATTTGGGTAAATTGGTACATCAACTTCTCGAGGTCGTAACTTTGGAATACGATCTTCGTTTGATGTGCAAAATACCTCATTATAAAGATATATATGAGGAATACAATGTTTGAGTGACCAACATGGGTCTAGGGCCTCAAAATGGCTTCGGAAGTTTAGGACCCAAAAAACTGCCAAAAATAGTAAATTGTGCTACAAATAAGGAAACTGAAAAACTAAAAGAAACAATGGTGGGGGTCCAAGTGGAATAGGAGGGTGGCCACCAATATCCACCTGAACCATATGGTGTGAAGTTGAGTGCATATCTAACTAAGTTTAGACTCATTCATGTGAAACAAGTGCAACAATTTATTAAACTGAAGGAAAATGAAGCATGGGTAGAGTTGTCGCAATGACGACCGTTGGTGAAAAAACAAGAAAACTCATGCGACACTTGTGAAAGTCAATCTATAACTCAATTTTTTTTTTTTTTTTTTTTTTTTTTTTTTATAGGTTAAAACACCAACAACCATGTAGAGGAACAAGTGAAACAACACTCACACAAGCCAAACCATAAAAAAAATGACTAAAAAAGTGGCAAAAGACGATAGAAGAAAAACTCACCCAGAAAAGCGATGATGATCGTACCAAAGGCTCCTTGATCTCCTTGGAAATGTTAGAGATCCAAGAATGAATGTTCAAATGGGATCTATAAGTGTTGATTAATTAGATTTTTGATAAATTAAGGTTTATGACATGCATGCCTAAAATCAAGGAAAAAGTTTCACTTGTCGCAAGTTTCTAAAAACAACACAAGTTCCTCCTTCGGAATACTAAAAATAGTTCCCTATTTTTTAAGGATGATTTTTTTGTTTTGTTTTTTGTTTTTCTCTTTTTCAAGAAAAAAACCATGAATTTCCCTGAAAGATTATGTAGTTCTGGGAAGGAATAGGTAATTCTCAGACTCATACAATGTGCAATTTTTGAGCACAGTCAAGTCTGCGCGGTTTCTGTCCACCTCCATTTGTATTAGATATGAGGAGTCTTCAGTGATATCAGATCTTGAGCAGTGGTTGCAAAGTAGTGTCCCTTTGCTTTCTTTTGATTGATCAACTTGGATAATCAGCTACATAGGTGCCTTCTATCATGTTACCTTTCTCCCTCCCCTTCTTCAAAATCCATTCATGTGGTGATAGAGTAATTGCATCTGTAATTTAGTCATTACAAGATGACATTAGTCTGATAAACCCGTAGTCTAGCATGTTGCATTATCTTCCACTAATTAAGCTATAACTGGGAGGCAAGTTGAGGGAGAGGCTTAGTGACTATGCAAATTAGTAAGTCAAGGATTAGGCATGATCTTTGAGATTGTGTAATGTGTAGTTTAGGTTGTATTGAGGAAGACTATTGTGCAGTTAGGGAGCTCAGAGAGTCAGGCTAAGGGCTTGAGCACTTATTCTACCTACTGTGCAGTTCTGGAAGGAAGAGGAGGACATGTGATTACATAATTGTGCAGTTCAAGAGCTCAGGGTTGGGGCCGGAGCCTTATGATTGCACAATGCATAGTACTGATTGGGCAGGAGGGAGAAATTCCACAGTTTTTGGGGTCAGAGGTTGAGCTTGAGCACTATGATTGCATAGTGCATAGTCATGGGAGGCAAGAATTTCACATTGCATAGTGCCAAGAGGCAAGGTTACAACACATAGATAATCTAGAAGACATGAAAAATAAACTTCCCTTAGTGCGACAACTTTGCGACGACAAGTGCGACACCAAAGATACACTTTGCAATGATTGTGACGACACTTGTGTGAAAGTGCTTAAAACTTTGGAAATGAGTGTGACAGATGTTTTCATAGTGAGAAAAACTCATTTACACAAAGAATAACCCCTTGAAACCACCAAAACAAGCTTATATACATCGTGAAACACTTAACATGTGAAAACACAACACTTTGGTTATATTGCAAATGGGAGAAAAACACTTAGAGGAACACATGTAATGAGTCTCAATATTTGTGACGACAATATGCAAGATCAAGGTAGGCTCTAAAATTTGGGTGTAGGCCAAAATTTTGGAGGGTGTTATAGCAATGACAACACTTGGTGATACACTGGTAGAATTCCAACTTCTTTGTCTTTGTTGATTCTTTTGTGCAGGGTCTTAGTTCTTCAGGGAGTATTGATTCATCGTGCAAATCACTTTGTCTTCCCCAATTACCCCATGAATAAACATGATCCCCTCCATGCTATATTGGTTGAATAAGAACATAAGATCAACCATATCACAATGTTTTGAATCAGAAAGGGTAGTATAGTTTGCGAGCTTTATATTTTCAGAGTATAGATTTTCATCTCTGGTGTTGCTCCGCTGTTAGTAGGCTTGGATAGTACCCCGATGGAGTCACTACAGGAACACAAACATTTCTCCACTACAAGCGAGCTTGGAAAATACCCCGATGAAGTTGCTTGCTTCCACCTCTCTACTCAAGAAGCCTTTCTCTTATATATATATATATATATATATATATATATATATATATATATATAGGGTTGTGCATAGACACTTATTCATTTTATGGGTGAAAGACAAGTCTCGACTTATTGAGTAGAAGAGGTTGTTCCTTCAGAGAAGCATACAGAGACCTTTGATTTAGGTTTACCCATTTGGGTTTTCCCCTTTTCCTCCTCTACTAATTGTATAAGCATGAAAACACTGAAACATAAGGAACTGAGTATAGGCATAAGGTTTCCAGAATAGACATAGGTATCATGGTTCATCACAAAAATCTCCCTACAGATAGATCATATTTTCCGTTAGAACATCATTGACTAAAATATTTAACCAACACAAGTAAGGAGGACCGAAGGTTAGCCAAATGTTGTAGTGCCACAAGAATATTTTCCACTTGGTCACACACAAAGAATCCTTAAGACAAATTCACACACGATGCTTATTTATAGAAAAGAAAACAAACACAAGACAAAACAAAAAACAAACAAGAAAATAAACTATGTACATAGGGCAGGGAACAACCCTAGATCATCATTGAAAATATTTTTTTAATATTGGCCTTTAACAGCAAGAGAGTCAATATTCCCATCTAGAGATTGAAGATGACATGTGTGTTGGACAAGATTTTTGTGCATAGTGAACCATCTGATCCACATGGATTGAAACTTAGTGTGTTTTCCTTTGTCCTCATGGGATTTGTTCAAATTTAAGACTAGGTCACCCACATTGAATTCATTTTTCCCTGCAAACTTCTTATCGAACCACCTCTTGATACGAATTTGGTGAAGAGAAAATTTTTCTTTTTCTTTGTACCTTTCTTCTTGTAGCTTGTAGAGAGTTTATATCCTACTCTGAACCAATAAGAAAAACTTTCCTTGGGATTCTTGTGAAAGTTGAAGGGCAGAAGAATAGATGTTTGGGGGTAGGATGGATTCTTTTCCATACACCAGGAAGTAAGGAGACGTATTTAGAGAAGTTTTTGGCATGAATTGGTCAACCCATAAGGCATTCACCAAAGTGGAGTGCCAATTCCTTTGTTTAGAGAAAACAATCTTCTTTATAATGTGGATAAGTTTCTTATTAGTGGACCCAACAAGACCATTTCCCTATGGATAATAATTAGTATAATGTTTCAATACAATGCCAATTTCCAATGAAAAATCATATAATATTAACGATGGAAAGTAAGTTGCATGGTAAAAAATAAGTGAAATCAAAACAACAAACTTGGATGTGATATTCTGTTTAAGGAAATTGATGACTTCCTGATCATTCACCTAACTGAGTGGAACTGCTTTTTCTCATCGTGTGAAGTAATCTGTGGTAGTGAGCATATAGTGGTGCTAATTTAATGAGTGTGGAAATATCAATAATAACATCTAGGCCCCATTATTGAAATGTCTCTTCCATAACGATAAGCTGCAATGGGGTGATTGACTTCTTTCATCGACCAACACATTTTTGACAGATTGGACACTTGTGGGAATATGCGTGAAAATCTTTGAATAATGTGGGCCATAAAACCTGACCCACATAACTTTGTGCATTGTTGTGTCACCCACAAAGTGTCCCCTGGTTGGTCCATCATGGAGATCTGTTGTCTAGGTAAATCCTCTATGTGGACAGAGATGATCCCTCTAGCCAAATTATTGGGACTAGCAACCAACATGACAATCTACGAGATACTTTCGTAAATTACAATCAAAATGAGAGAAGAGGAAGGAGACCTACCTCATTTTGATGCTATACAACTCTCCTTTGCTGAAGATATTGATCTCTCGCTCCTAAGGCTGAGTCGTTACTGTTCACAACATTTGAATACCTGCGCAAAGGATCAAAGACACAAAAAATCATACAAGTGCAACAAGCATAATCGAATGTAATCCACTTAACAAATCAAGGATCATTAATATAAATGAAGCATTAACACAATCATTTATGGAAAGTGAACCAAAAGTTGTATATATTAATGAATAAAAGAGGAAGCATACAACTTAAGCATTTATGTTAATAAGCCCTCCTTGAGTGAATGTCCGAGTCCAAGCTCAAGCTCTCCAAGAACTTCTTCTCCAAGCCAAAGTGATTAACATGTAGGAGCTATCTTGGCATAAGGGTGCAAATAATAAGATACCAACCATTTGGGAATGGAAGAGGATGAATATATAGGCAAGGAGAGGGAGTTAAGATCTCTCCAAAGATAGGGAAAGGCCCTCATCTCAAGGAGGAATCTCATAGGGATAAGATCAAAGGGAAATATTGGGAGAATTCGACCGCATCCACAATGAGAGACCGCATCCACAATGAGAAACCTCCAGATCATCGTTTTGGAAGCCTCTAGATCACGAAGATTCTTCTCCTCTTTGGGAAAAATTGCCTTTTAGGGATAAATGCAAGTATCCAAATAAAAACCATGCTACCAGTGCGAGGCTAGTATGGTGCAACCTTCCATCAAAATGAGTTTCTAGTGTTACAGTCATGTTGACCCTAAAATTAGGGTTTTTGAGCTTACTTCTTCAGGGAAGGCTCAAGGCATGTTTTCATCAGTCTTCAGGGAGGATCTGTATTGCATATCAGGATGGGTACACTGCATAATTTCCAAGTTTCGGGCATTTTGGGGTATGAAATAAGGAAGTGTAGGAGGCGTGGAAAAATACTGCGTAACAGATGCCCTCTAAAGCATGAAGGTAGAACAGGGAGTGATGGTTGATATGTTTTAGGAGATTTTGCAAGGATAAGAACAAACACTGTCAGGAGACCTGCAAATCAAGGATGCATATACATATACATATCTGATATCAAAACGTGAATACACAGTATGGATGAAACCATCCAGATAGGAAGGACCATGTGAAAAGATCCACGTATGGGTGTAGCCATCTAAATGAAAAGGATTGTTAGGTCCCTATAATATTAGTGATCCCCCCATTACTATTGTCGTTGTATCCCTTGTTGTTATTATTGTGCCCCTATTGTCCCCATATTGTTATTATTGTGCCCCATAGAATCCCTCTATTGTTATTTTTGTGCCTTTATATTATTTAGGTCGGCTTGGTTATATTGTGACCCTGTAGACTCCTATATATAGAAAGGAGTTTTTGTCATTTGAATCATCTAAGAATTGTTCATTTGTGTAATGTAAAGGAGGTTTCCCCCTTGAAGAGGCTTATTCCTAAGGCGTCGATCTATCCTTTCTATATTTTTGTGAGTTGGTTTCATAACATTTGGTATTAGAGCTTTGGATTCTAGGGTTTCGTTGCTCCAAATAGGTCATTGTGAAATTTTTGCTATAACCATTTTTATTTTTTATTTTTTATTTTTATTTTATTTTATTTATATTTTATTTATTTTTTATTTTTATTTTTATTTATTTATTTATTTTTATTTATTATTATTATTATTATATTATTTATTATTTATTTATTTATTTTTATTTTATTTGTATTTTTATTTTTTTTTCTGCGATGTTCTAGAAGCAAAAACAAAAACCTATTTGAGATGAAATCGTGCTGAACCTTTGTCCAAATTTCAGAGCTTGTCTCACTATATTTTCAGAGATATGATCTGAGGAAGTTAGGGTTTTTGCAAGCTCCAGAATTTAAGCTAAAAAAGGTCATCGTGGGATTTTCTTCTATAACTCTTTCGCTACAAAGTTTCAAAAGCTAGAAGAAAAACCCATTTGAGAAGAAATTGTTCTGAACCTCGGCTCCGAATTTAAGATATTTCTCACTATATTTGCGGAGATATAGTCTGAGGAAGTTAGGGTTTTGGTAGACCCCCAAATTACATTCCAAATAGGTCACCATGGGAAAAGAGTCATAAATTTTGTTTTGAGCATCAAATTGAAATTTCGTAAGAAGTTTCAGAAAGAGGATGGCCTATAGTTTTCTACGTATCAGTTGCAGGTACTAAGGTCGAAATAGTGACACGTGGCACTTCATACAAGTGCGCTCTTCTGAAAAGGTATATAATCAGGTCATCTTGGGAGATTTTGCATAACTCTTTCTTGGAGAATCCAATTTTGATTAGACTAGTGGCATTGGAAAGAGGATGTAGAGGGCTACTATAAGATTGCAATTTTAGAACTGGAAGATCTAAAATTACAGAGGTACATCAGATTCAATATCAAGCTCCTATAAGTGACAAAAGGTGTGTATTTTTTAAATTTTTGCATAAACTTGGTTTGAAAAAATAGTTTGAAGGAATTCAAAGGGCATAGTGAAGCATTATTATTGGTAATTGATGCCCCGAAGAAAGAAAATGGAAACACCTAGTAAGCAACCTGGAAGCTCTAGCATGACTCATGAAGAAGAGGAAGAAATGCAACATGATATATCAATATTACAAAACCAAGTGCAACAAATTTCACTCGCACAAAAGGTAACAAATAATAACCTAGATGGTTTAAATAAAGACGTAGAAGCTAAGATGGATGGTTTAAAGAAAGGCATAGAAGATAAGATGAATGAATTGGAAGCTAAGATGGATGGCGTGGAAACTAAGATGGACGGCGTGGAAGCTAAGATGAATGGAATGGATGCTAAGATGAATGGCATGGACGATAAGATGGATGAATTGAAGGTAAATTTGAATAAGTTGCTGCAAGAAATGGTCAGTAATGGTGAAAGGGGAGTAAAGGAAACGCATGATGAGAACAAAATAAATGTTAATCATGATTTCATAGAATCTAATGCTAGATTGAAGACCCACCATGTTCCAAAAATCGATATGAGGAAGTTTGATGGAAAGGATCCCAGAAAATGGATACTACAGATGGAGAAATTTTTCAATCTCCATAATGTGCAAAACACACAAAAGGTACGTATTGCAACTTTATATTTGGAAACAAATTAGTTTATACAGTATCGATGACTTTGTGCTTGTAAACAAATTGTCACTTGGACAATTTTTACGGAAGAAATGACAACACATTATGAGGATGCAAAAAGGAACACCTTTTTTAGCCAATTTATAAATCTCAAACAAAAGGGTTCAATGATGGAGCACATTGAGGACTTCCAAAAATTGAACATAAGGGTAAAGATATTCTAGAGGAGCATAGGATTGATGTGTTCATAGGGACTTTAAAGGATAATATCCAACATGAGGTTCGCCTTTGGGAACTTGATTCATTGGAGAAGGCATTCAAGTTAGCAAAAAAAATGGAAATCAAAATGACGGCAACCAGGAAGCCTACCACTCACAACTATAAAGATGGAAGTGTTGTTGTCCCTAGCCTTCCACAACCTATAATGCTGACACCACAACAATTGGAAGAAAAAAGAGCAAAAGGGCTTTGTTACAGTTGTGATAGCAAAAACACTAAATTTCATAAGTGTGTTGAGAAGAAATTATTCTACATAGATTGTGAAGAGGAGGAAGAAAATGAACAAGAAATGTCAAAAGAAGAGGATATACTCTAGGAACAAAACCTAGATAAAAAAGAAATGAATCCGACCATATCTTGTAATGCATTGGCTGGAATTGCCACTCCTCAAACTGGCAAGATAGAAAGACATATCAAGAAGAAAAAGGTAATAGTGTTGATTGATTCGGGAAGTAGCCATAATTTTATTCATCGTAAGATAGCAAAGGAATTGAATTGCTTCCTATATCCAGCACCAGAGTGTCAAGTCATGGTTGCAAGTGGAGGAACCATTAATTGCTCTAGAAAGTGCCATAATATCAAGTTATCCATGGGAGAATATGTATTGAATAGCCCAATGCTTTCCATTCCAATGGGTGGTGCTGATGTTGTACTAGGAATCTAATGGCTACATTCCTTGGGTACAATAGCTTTTAGTTTTCAAGAACTTTTCATGAAATTTTCTATGGAAGGAAAGGAAGTTGAATTAAGGAGTATTGTAGGGAAACCGAGAAAGGTAATCAGCTCTAACGGTATGACAAAGCTTCTAAAGAAGAAACAACAAGGTGTAACTGCACAATTATGTTCTCTAGAGGTTCCCACATTGAAATCATCTATTTCTCTAGATCTCCAAAAAGTCTTGGACAATCATTCCAAGGTATTTGAGACTCCTAAAGGTCTCCTACCTATTCGTGATCATGATCATGCTATTCATTTGATTCCACGAAGTGTTCCTCCAAACATCAGGCTGTACAGATATCCCTATACCCAAAAGAGTGAAATTGAACGTATGATTGCAAAAATGCTAGAGGCTGGTATAATTCAACATAGTCAAAGTTCTTTCTCTGCTCCAGTAGTATTAGTTCACAAGAAGGATGGATCTTGGTGCATGTGTCCAGATTATAGGGAGGTCAACAAGCTCACTTATAAATATAAATTTCCCATTCCTGTCATTGATGAATTATTGGATGAATTGCCTGGATCAATTTACTTCACCAAGTTGGATCTTTGTTTAGGATATCATCAAATCATAATGAAGAATAAAGACATTCCAAAAACAACGTTTAGAACTCATGAGGGTCATTATGAATTTTGGTCATGCCTTTTGGCCTTACTAATGCACCTTCTACATTTCAAGGTTTGATGAATTCCATTTTCAAACCCTTCCTTAGAAAATTTGTGTTAGTATTTTTTGATGATATACTAATCTACAACAAGTCTTTGGAAGGATCATTGTCCAACCATGTGGACATGGCACTCAAACTATTGGAGGAGAAACAATTAGATGTAAAAATCTCCAATGTTTCTTTGGAGTACAAGAGGTGGAATATTCTGGGTCATATTGTATCTCATGAAGGTGTTAAGGTAGACCCTAGCAAAATTAAAACCATTAAGGAATGGAAAATCCCCACATCCATAAAGCATCTACGAGGATTTCTTGGGTTGACAGGGTATTATCATAATTTTGTTAAGAAGTATGGGAGAATAGAAGCACCTCTAACAACATTATTGAAGAAAGATGCATTTTCATGGACTATAGAAGCAATGAAGGCCTTTGAACATCTTAAAGAGGAAATGTGCCAAGCACCAGTCTTAGCTACACCAGACTTCACAAAAACCTTTGTTGTGGAATGTGATGCCTCAGGAAATGGAATATGTTCTGTTTTAATGCAAGAAGAAAGACCCATTTCTTTCGAAAGTTGTCCAATCAAAGGAAAGTATTTACAGAAAGCTATTTATGAAAAGGAAATGTTGGCAATACTACATGCACTTAAGAAATGGCGACCCTACCTAATGGGAAGACACTTCAAGGTAAAAACATATCATGATAGCCTTAAAGAATTTTTAGAACAAATATTATCTTTATAAGAGCAGCAAAAATGGATCACAGAGATGTTGGGTTATGACTTTGAAATCATCTACAAACAAGGGAAGCAAAATGTTGTGGCAGATGCACTCTCAAGAAAGGATGAGGATGTGGAAGCATTTCTTTGCACCATTTCTATTATCCAACCAGATTGGATAAATGAAGCAAGGGATGAATGGAAGAATGACGAGGAAGTGTGGGCACTCATTCAAAAGATACAACAAGATCCCAATACATCTGACACATTTATTTGGATAAATGATTCATTATGGTACAAGGATCGGGTATACCTATGTAAGAATTCCCAACTCAAACAAAAGATTCTTAGGGAATTGCACACCTCTCCCTTAGGAGGGCACTCATGATTTCTAAAAACCTACCACAGGGTTAAGATTGATATTTTTCGGGATGGCCTTAAATCAGATATTCAAAAGTTTGTGGCGGAATGTTTGGATTGCCAACAAAATAAAGTTGAAACAATTAAGACTCCAGGAATATTACAACCTTTATCCATTCCAAACCAATGTTGGGAGGAGGTTTAAATGGATTTTATCACAGGTTTACCCAAGTCCGAAGGAAAGAGTGTTATCATGGTGGTAGTGGACAGATTTACCAAGTATGCACACTTTTTTGCATTATCTCATCCATTTAAAGCGAGTACCGTTTCTACTGCATTTATGGAAACAATTCAAAAGCTACATGGAAACCCAAAGATTATAGTAAGTGACAGAGATCCCATTTTCATTGAAAATTTTTGGACATAATTATTTTCTTGTCTTGGTACTCAGTTAGCTCATAGCTCATCTTATCATCCTCAATCTGATGGGAAAAATGAGATAGTAAACAAATGTTTGGAAGGATATCTTCATTGCTTTGTATCTAATAAACAAACGCAATGGTCAAATGGTTTCCTTTGGCTGAATGATGGTGTAACACTTCCTTCCATACTGCAACAAAAGTGACCTCATTTATGGCACTTTATGGATATCATCCACCATCCATCACATCATATTTAAGAGAAAATTATAAGGTTCAAGCAGTGGAATATCACATCGAGCATCAACAACAAGCTCTCCAACTCTTAAAGGATAACCTCACCTTGGCACAAAATAGAATGAAACAACAGGCATATCAACATCGCAGCGAAAGAAGTTTTGATGTAGGTTATTGGGTATTCCTATGGCTACAACCATATAAAGAAATGTCCCTCAAGAAAGCTAAGAAGGATAACAAATTATCACCAAAGTATTATGGTTTGTACAAGGTGTTGCAAAATATACGTACTATGGCATACAAATTGAAGCTTCATGCAACTTCTCGAGTGCACCTAGTTTTCCATGTTTCATGCTTAAAGAAGGTTATAGGTGACAAGCTTCTAGTTTAGACAATATTGGTAGAACTTGATGAGGAAGGAAAAAACATATTGGAACCTAAAGCAGTCAAAGAAACAAGAACTCGACAACTACAAAATAGATCAATTTTAGAGTATCTATTAGGTCCCTATAATAATAGTGATTACCCCATTACTATTGTAGTTATATCTCTTATTAATATTTTTGTGCCCCTATTGTCCCCATATTGTTATTATTGTGCCCCATAGAATCCCTCTATTGTTATTTTTGTGGCTTTATATTATTATTGTTAGGTCGACTGGGTCATATTGTGACTCCTTAGACTCCTATATATAGAAAGGAGGTTTTGTCATTTGAATCATCCAAGAATTTTTCATTTGTGTAATGTAAAGGAGGTTTCCCCCTTGAAGAGGCTGAATTCTGAGGTGCTCAACTATCTTTTCAATTTTTTTGTGAGTTGGTTTCATAACATTTGGTATCAGAGCTTTGGATTCTAGGGTTTCACTGCTCCAAATAGGTCATCGTGGAATTTTCACTATAACTTTGTTTCTGCAATGTTTCAAAAGCAAAAACAAAAACCCATTTGAGAAGAAATGTCACTGAACCTCGGGCCTGAATTTCAAAGCTTTTCAGACTAAATGTGCAGAGATATGATCTGAGGAAGTTGGTCTTTTTGCAGACTCCTGAATTACATTACAAATAGGAGACCTGGGGAAAATAATCATAACTTTCTCTCTAAGCATCGGATTGAAATTTCGTAAGAAGGTACTGAAAGAGGATAGAATTTAGTTTATTGTATATATCTTTTAGAGCTAAAGGTTGAAACAGGGACACGTGGCACGTCGTACAAGTTCACTCTATTGAACTGGTCTATAATCAGGTCACTATGGGAGATTTGACATAACTCTTTGTTGGAGAATCCAATTTGGATAAGACTGGTGGCATGAGAAGAAGGACACAGAGGACTACTATAGGTTATAATTTCAGAATTAGATGATCTGAAATTACAGAGATACATCAAAGGCAATATCGAGCTCCTACAAAGTGGAAAAAGGTGTGTAGATTTTTTTAAATTTTTACTTAAGGTTGGTTTGAAAAATTATTTTGAAGGAATTCAAAGGGCATAGTAGAGCATTATTATCGGTAATTGATGCCCCAAGGAAAGAAAATACAAACACCTAGTAAGCAACCTGAAATCTCTAGCATGACTCATGAAGAAGAGGAAGAAATGCTACACGATATATCAAAATTACAAGACCAAGTGCAACAAATGTCACTATCACAAAAGCTAACAGAAGCTAAGATAAATGGCGTGAAATCTAAGATAAAGGGCATGTAAGCTAAGATGGATGATTTGAAGACATATTTGAAGACAGGCATGGCAGATTTGAAGATAGATTTGAAGACAGATTTGACAAATTTTCTACAAGAAACACTTAATAATGGTGAACGGGTAGTAAAGGAAACTCATGATGCGAACAAAAGAAATGTTAATCATGATTTCATAGAATCTAATGTTGGATCAAAGACCCATCATATTCCAAAAATCGATATGACAAAGTTTGATGGCAAGGATCTCGCAACATGGATATTACAGATGCAACAATTTTTCGATCTCAATAATGTGAAAAACACACAAAAGGTACGTATTGCAACTTTGTATTTGGAACCAAATCAATTTGTATAGTACCAATGGATTTTCTCTCATAAACAAATTATCACTTGGGAAATTTTACGGAAGAATTGACAGCACATTATGAGGCTACAAAAAGCAACACTTTTTTTAGCCAATTGATAAGTCTCAAACAAAAGGGTTCAATAATGGAGCACATTGAGGAGTTCCAAAAATTTAGCATAAGGGTAAAAAATATTCCAGAGGAGCATAGGATTGATGTGTTCATAGGGACTTTAAAGGATAATATCCAACATGATGTTCGACTTTGGGAACTTGATTCATTAGATTAGGCATGTAGGTTAGCAAGAAAAATGGAATGCAAAATTATGGCAACCAGGAAGCATACCACTCACAACTATAAAGATGGAAGTGTTGTTGCCCCTAGTCTTCCACAACCTATAAGGTTGATGCCACAACAATTGGAAGAAAAAAGAGAAAAAGGGATTTTTTACAGTTGTGATAGCAAATACACTAAAGGTCATAAGTGTGCTCAGAAGAAATTATTCTACATAGATTGTGAAGAGGAAGAAGAAAAGGAGCAAGAAGGGTCAAAAGAAGAGGATATACTCCAAGAACAAAGCCTAAATAAAGAAGAAATGAATCCGACCATATCTTGTAATGCATTGGTGGGAATTACCACTCCTCAAACCATCAAGATAGAAGGACAAATCAAGAAGAAAAAAGTAATAGTGTTGATTGATTTAGGAAGTACCCACAATTTTATTCATTGTAAGGTAGCAAAAGAATTGAATTGCTTCCTATATCCAACACTAAAGTGTCAAGTGATGGTTGCAAATGGAGGAATGATAAATTGCTTTGGAAAGTGCCATAATATCAAGCTATCCATGGGATAATATGTATTGACTAGCCCAATGCTTTCCATTTGAATGGGAGGTGTTGATGTTGTACTAGGAGTCCAATGGCTATAATCCTTGGGTACAATAGCTTTTAATTTTCAAGAACTTTTCATGAAATTTTCCGCAGAAGGAAAGGAATCTTAATTAAGGGGTATTGTAGGGAAACCAAGAAAGATAATCAGCTCTAACGGTATGACAAAGGTTCTAAAAAATGAACAAAGAGGTGTAATTGCACAATTATGTTCGCTAGATGTTTCCACATCGGAATCGTCTATTTCTCCAGATCTCCAAAAAGTCTTGGACAATTATTCCAAGGTATTTGAGACTCCCAAAGTTCTCCCACCTATTTGTGATCATGATCATGCTATTCATCTGATTTGAGGAAGTGTTCCTCCAAACATTAGGCCATACAAATATCCCTATGCCCAAAAGAGTGAAATTGAGCATATCGTTGTAGAAATGCTAGAGGCTGGTATAATTCAACCTACTCAAAGTTCTTTCTCTACTCCAGTAGTAATGGTGCACAAGAAGGATGGATCATGGCACATGTGTCTGGATTATAGGGAGCTCAACAAGCTCACTATTAAAGATAAGTTTCCCATTTCTGTCATTGATGAATTACTGGATGAATTGCATGGATCAATTTACTTCACCAAGTTGGATCTTCGTTCAGGATACCATCAAATCAGAATGAAGACTGAAGACATTCAGAAAATAGCATTTAAAACTCATGAGGTCATTATGAATTTTTGGTCATGCCTTTTGGCCTTACCAATGCACCTTCTACATTTCAAGGTTTGATGAATTCCATTTT
>APFE031465323.1:100528-134168 GCA_000404065.3 Pinus taeda | reverse complement strand
AAGCTACATGGAAATCCAAAGATTATTGTAAGTGACAAAGATCCCATTTTCACTGGAAATTTTTGGACATAATTATTTGCTTGTCTTGGTACTCAGTTAGCTCATAGCTCATCTTATCATCCTCAATCTAATGGGAAAACTGATATAGTAAACAAATATTTGGAAGGATACCTTCGTTGCTTTGTATCTGATAAACAGACACAATGGGTGAAATGGTTGCCTTTAGCTGAATGGTGGTATAACACTTCCTTCCATACAGCAACAAAAATGACCCATTTATGGCACTTTATGGATATCAACCACCATCCATCACATCATATTTAAGAGAAAATTCTGAGGTTCAAGCAGTGGAATATCACATCGAACATCAACAACAAGTCCTCCAACTCTTAAAGGATAACCTCGTGTTGGCACAAAATAGAATGAAACAACAGGCCGATCAACATCGCAGTGAAAGAAGTTTTGATGTAGGTGATTGGGTATTCCTATGGCTACAACCATATAAACAAATGTCCCTCAAGCAAGCTAAGAACGATAATAAATTATCACCAAAGTATTATGGTCCGTACAAGGTGTTGCAAAATATTGGTACTATGACATACAAATTGGAGCTTCTTGTAGCTTCTCGAGTGTACCTAGTTTTCCATGTTTCATGTTTAAAGAAGGTTATAGGTGACAAGCTCCCAGTTCGAACAATATTGCCAGAACTTGATGAGGAAGGAAAAATTATATTGGAACCAGAAGAAGTCACAGAAACAAGAAATCGACAGCTATGAAATGGATCAACTTCAAAGTATCTCATCAAGTGGAAGAAATTATCCGCTGAAGATTCCACATGGGAGGGTGAGAATTTTATACAGAAGCATCTAGAACTACTCAAGCATTGAGGAGAACACTTATCTAAAGGAGAGGGGCATGTTAGGTCCCTATAATACTAGTGATTACCCCATTACTATTGTAGTTATATCTCTTATTAATATTGTTGTGCCCCTATTGTCCCCATATTGTTATTACTGTGCCCCATAGAATCCCTCTATTTTTATTTTTGTGGATTTATATTTTATTGTTAGGTCGGCTGGGTTATATTGTGACTCCTTAGACTCCTATATATAGAAAGGAGGTTTTGTCATTTGAATCATCCAAGAATTGTTCATTTGTGTAATGTAAAGGAGGTTGCCCCCTCAAAGAGGCTGAATTCTAAGGCATTCAACTATCTTTTCTATCTTTCAGTGAGCTAGTTTCATAGCAGTATCTCATCAAGTGGAAGAACTTACCCATTGAAGATTCCACATGGGAGGATGCGAATTTTATACAAAAGCATCAAGGACTACTCAAGCATTGAGTACAACACTTTTTTGAAGGAGAGGGGCATGTTAGGTCCCTATAATATTAGTGATCCCCTCATTAGTATTGTCATTGTATCCCTTATTGTTATTATTGTGCCCTATAGAATCCCTCTATTGTTATTTTTGTGCCTTTATATTATTATTGTTAGGTCAGCTTGGTTATATTGTGACCTCGTAGACTCCTATATATAGAAAGGAGGTTTTTTCATTTGAATCATCTAAGAATTGTTCATTTGCGTAATGTAAAGGAGGTTTCCCCCTCGAATAGGCTTATTCCTAAGGCGTTGTGTTGATCTATCTTTTCTATATTTTTGTGAGCTGGTTTCATAACAAGGATTGTCTAGAAGTCTAAGATCCAAGGTATGGACACAACCACCCAATATAGAAGGATCATCATCATCATAGATATAAGGTCGCACAACATGGTTGTAGCCATCCGTATAAAGAAAACATGTACTCAATCATGAACTGTACATAACTCGACACATCCTGAGTTATATTAGATAAAACTCAGGGTCTTGCGCTACATCCCAACCTGATCAGAGTACAAATTCTAACATGCTAGAAATTATTGTCAATGACGTGGACCGTTAACAAGAATAAGAGAAACCACCAATAATGACAATGGTCCTCAAGGTCGAAAATACAATTTGTGAATGTGAAAATGGAGCTGAAGTCGAACACTTTTGGAATCATCCAATTGAATGCCAATGATGAAAACCTATTGTCGAATGCAAATAACTTTCCATTAAGGCATGCAAGCTCTAAGGCACTGAAAGGGGGTTCCGAAGTCATATTCCTAGATAATGAGCTGAAGTTAACAAGAAGTGATCCATCGAAGGAGGGCCATAATGATTCCCTCATCATCGACACGAAACAAGGAGTAAAGTGGAATACATGAGTATGATCCAAGACTATAACAAAAGTCTAGACAATGTATAAGTAATAAATTGCAGATAGATCTTCTCTTGAACATATTGGTGAGGAGCGTGGCAACATTTGACTCAACATAAGACCAAGAGTCATGATGATGAAGTGGAATAGTCAGATCAGAAGCAAAATGGATCACCCAAACCTGAGAAGACAAATAACTGAGTGAGGATTTTTCCCCAATATTTCTAGCGATTACTCCAATCATTTTTAATCAAAATGTTGAAGGGGATAGAATATGATTGTAATATAAGTTCATTCTTTGAATGAATCCATCCTAGTAAGCTTTACGAGTCCTAGGAAGGAGAAACTGGGTCTCATCATGGTGACAATTCTTTTGTCGTTTAATTTTACTGAGTCCAAAGGAAGAACAACTTGGTGTCTTTTTAATATTTAGAGAGTTTGAAAAGGAGACAACAAAGAACACTCCATCATGTCCATTTTAGTAATTTGTCTCTCAAACCTAAAAAGATAGAAAACAATTTTCGAGAGAACCTCTTGATCATTTTGACCAAGGTGTACCTTTTTCGTCAATAGTCAATCCCAACCCAAAAAATGGGTAAACGTATACTGAGATGACACCAATTCATTTAATTTAACAAGTTCGAAAAGACAAGTAGTTGAAGATCTTTTCAGATTTTGAGATTCATAAAATAGCTTAAAGATGACTCCCGTGGGGTTCCTTTTTCATTGATTTTTAACGATTTCAAAAAAGAGATAAAACAAAAACTCATTGAATCGGTAAAAAATGATCATTGTTACCACCAAAAAGATCCTATAACTGCACAAAGACAACTGCACATCACTGATATCGAGAAAAATAATAAAATATTGGAAAAAATGTGTTTAAAGCTTATAAATAGACCAAAAGTAGAAATATTTTTACCATTTCACTTGGAGTAAATTGGAGAGTGTATTTTACCCCATTTTCCTTGTTTCTTTAGGTAAGCAGTGTAGGAGATCTAGGGCATAATTTCATGAACCGTCAGATGCAGGTAAGAGCTCTTCCTTTCCTCTTGCTTTTCATACTTATTTCATGCCATTTCATAGGAATTTTAGTTGGTTAAAGGGAGGATTTTCATTTTTAAAATGGGGGGCGACCAATGTGAGTCTGATCATCAGATCCACATTGATCACCCTTGAGCTGAAAAGGATTTCACGCTGCCAGCGCGAAAATAATTTAGACAATCGTCCTAGATGCAAAGTGGAAAAGAGAATGAAAAATCCTCTCCCTTGATTGATTTTTTAAACATTTTGATCCGTGGAAAGGAATCTACACATTGTTTATGGGTTGTTTGCTGGAGATTTCGACAAACATGGCCATCAAATAGAAGGAAAGAGGCCATGAGGCAGAAGATCACGAGGCTACCCAAAGCGTTGAATGTGTCAATCTTTAAGGGACTGTGGATTATTGAATTTCTTTCGAACCCCAGGACTCAGAGCTCAAAATGAGCTGTTACACTATCTCATTGAACTCTGGGATGTTGATTGGCAAATATTCATCATTGGATATCAATAAATAGAGCTGGAAGTGGATGATATATACTTCATCATTGGATTGTATAGAAGAGGGGAGAGAGTCTAACCCTTTTGATATCATATTGGAGGTGAGAGAACCAACACATTGATCATAAGGCATTGCCTGGGTGTAGAGACAACTGTGAGTGGGAAGGTGAAGATAACAACCATCGACAACCTTCCCTTGAGGAAGATTCTACACACCATGGACCGTATAGCTGGGGCGTAGGTATTGCATGAGGCAATGAAATCACAATTCCAATACGCAATGGATTGTCTTTCTCCAACAGTGTTCAACTGGTGTGAAGGAATACTGGTCAATATGAAGAGACAACTAACCAAAGGCAAGTTGGGAAACTTGAAGCAGTTTGGCTTTGGATCGATTTTGGTTACTTTCTTTTTGGAGCGTGTGCCCTTATTTCGAAACCAGTGGTTAGAGGTGGATGATCCGGCTCCACAATATTTGAGGTTGCTCAGATGGAGTGAGATCATGCCTTGAGTGAGATGCGGACGATAAGTTCTATGTGCTATGACAAGCACCATTAGAAAAACCAACATAATGGTTTGATGACATTTACGAACCAAGTGGAACACAGGTTAAGTACAGGAAACATGTCTGCAAAGAAATCAATCACACCCAACAATAAAAAATACACACTAGTGAATTCACACACTAATGTACAAAAGTAATTACATATAAGTCACGCATAATAAGTTCATATGGAGCTCATTTTTAGACTTGGGTAATCAATCAATAGAGAATGAAACTGAAGTTTCAACATTGGTATGACAAGTAAGCATCAACTCGGCCAAAAAATGGAATAACACACATAACACACATAAATGGCTATGCCCCCATGCCCCTCGGGTGAGTGAGGGTTACGAGTCATAGGATGAATACCCCATCGTAATAATGGGTGAACTGAAAATATAAAGTTCATGTAGAGAAACATTTGTCTCTAGTTGAAATATCTTGACAAATCTAGGTTGGACTGAAATGTCAATAGGCAAGGTTGTAGTAATATTTCCCATATTACCTTCAGACAAAACTTCATGCACCAAAATAGGTGTTTGAAGTGGATGCATTGGGTTATGAGAAACAAAAGCTTCAAGACACAAAGAAATCTCACTAAGACTTGGAAGAAACAAGGAACGATGATGGGCATCATTCTAAGGAGTTTTGTTAATAGACATAACCTCAACAATACTATCATCGGTGGGGAATATCTCGTTCAAGGGATCCAGAGAATCCCAAGAACCAAGCCAAGGAGATTGCGAATACGTATCTAGGTGGATACTGAGAATAGTATGACTTTATGAAGCAACCACTGAAGCCAATACAACATCTTGATAGGATTGCTCTAAAGGACTTAGTAGCATAAAATCACCAAAAGAATCAACCTGATTTGGAGTAGGGATGATCCACATATCATTGGAGATAGAGATCATGTTAATCAAGGCGACATGAAAAGGTGGGAGAGAAAAAGTTCCCATTAAAAAAAAATCTTTGAAAATACCTGCCCCCATGCTCTCATATGGAATATCGGTATCTCCCACATATGGGACGTTTCCATTTGAAGTACTGGAAGAGAAAAAGGATGATTGATTGATGGTGAAAATTTTCCCTTCATGAGGAAAACAGAGCACTTGGAACAAAGAGGATGCCACAAAAAACATGGCATGAGTCCAACTTCGCCCAAGTAGAATGTTGTAATTCAGATTTTCATCTACAACTTCTACTTCTAATTCGATAATATTCCCTTCCAAGGCGATGGGAAAACTTGTGAGAATACCATAAGGATGGGAGCCTCTACCATCAAAGGCTTCTAAGGTGTTCAGGGACTAGTTGAGAGGTGGAGATTCAATGGATTTCTAGCATGAAATAGATAGGATGCAAGTGGAAGCACCCTCATCAATGGAAGTTTGATGAATCTTCTTTCCTTTTATAATGACTTGAATTAAAAATGCAATTTGATGGGGAAGATGAGGAACTTGGTTTTCTAGATTGAAAGTGATCAAGTTTTAATCGACAGGATCAATGCCTCCTATAGTACACAATAATTATTTCCACTGCATTGGACAAGTTTGGAGAACTTCCAAGGCAGACATCACTGAGGGCGCTTGAGCTAAATCTTTCACAATAATGTAATGTTGAGCAACTCTAACGTTCAAATTATAGAATGAATTTTGAAGCACACCTTTGGGAGGTGGTCAGATGACAGATTCATTATTAGGTCTTTCATATGAAGAGGGCTAGACCTAGGTATAACGGAAGTAGAAGGTGTATCAGTGACTTCCTTTTCCACCATATGCTTTAAAGGAATTTGATAATCTTTCTATCGGGTGGCAACATAGATAGGCAGTGTACCCAATATGTAAAACTGAGAACCTGAAGAGGCAGAGGATTGTGTTTGGTCTACTAATTGAGTTTGCTATGATGGAAATGGATCTTTCAGTACAATTGGGGTCGCTTTTAATAAATGACTAACTTCTGCATGACAGGGACAATCTTTGGTGTAATGATCTTCCTCACAAATGAGGCAAGGATATTTTGGCTCACATTTGGAGGCATCATCTGCAGATGGCTTAGGAGGATCCTATTTTAGGGTATCAAATTTTTCTTTACCTTTACCCTTTTTCTTACCTTTCGAGGCTTTGTCTACCGCCGTATATTGGACAACATTAACCTGAGAGGATTTACCAAGATTCGATGGGGTTTTCGAAGGAGGATTAGAACCAGTATTCAAAACATATTTTTTCTTCAAAGAAGCTTTAGTGGAAGTTTGAGACATTGATCCAATGATACCATCAATAGGTGGTACATCTAGAGACTTTGAATATGGTTGATCTCAAGATGGCCTTGGAGCATCAGGAAAAATTTCATACAATGTCCCAGATTAGGAACAAACCAAATCCAAATACTAGGCATGGGAAATGGCTTGATACTTAGTAACATAAACACCCATTGCTATATCTACAACGATTTTGTTTATGAATGACTTGGTGAACCATTTGGTCAAAAATTCATCAGGGATTTCAAAATTGATGAGGCAATGTCGATGTTTCCATTCATGGATGTGATAGGAGATATGGATCGTGGTATCTTGTTTCACAGATGTGAGCAAGTGGGTACTAGTTTCATAACAAACTGGTAACTAGAAGTGGGTGAGGAAGGCAACTCGATGTACCACTTTTCAACAACACTTGTCAAGGTTCGCTGAAAGAGGTGGAGACGAACATAATCATCAACGTAGGAATTGGAAGAATACGATAAGTGATATGTCATCACATGGGTTTGAGGGTCTTTTTTAGATTTTCCTTGGAATTTGGGGCAATCACTTAGAACCTTAATGGGGACTAAAGGCCAATAAGATAAATGAAGTATCAAATCATTAGTAAGCCCTAAGACATTGGGGAGTTCCAACGTCGCTAGAAATGTAAATTGCAGGTTAAAAGGAATATAAGGGCTTTGATAAGGCCTATTCTACTAGTTCCAACATTGTTGGTAAGGGTTATGCCCCCAAGCTGGAGGATTTTGAACATAAGGGGCTTGATTTTTCCCCCACTGAGGGATACCTTGACCATAAGGTGGATTATGCCCAGGGTAGGGTTAATATTGACTTGCCATAGGCCATTGATAACGATAAGGTGGATAAACATTGTGCATGGCATATGGATTATATGGTTGCTATAACTACCTACCCTCGTAATAAAGCTGCTGGCCCTACTACTACAGGGGTTAGTCTTGTGTCTGCAAGGTTTGAACTTGTTGATATAAAGGTTGAGTTTGCAGCTGTAAGGGGTGACCTTGATGCTACAATAGTTGGCCTTGCAGATACAAAGGTTGGTTGGGTTGTTGGACAAACTGTGTTTGTTGTTGCAAAGGCTGTTGAAACTACTGCAATGGTTGCACCTGCTGCTGCAAAGGTTTCCCTTGCTACTGCAAAGGTTTCCCTTGCTACTACAAATGTTTCACTTACTGTTGCAAAGGTTTCCCTTGCAGTTGTAAAGGTTATTGGGTAGTTCCTTGAGGGATTCCTTGTTGGTACTGATAAGTTCCAATTGGGATTTGACCATATGCTTTAGGAATAGGATTTTGACCAGGTTTCACATGAGGACCTACTTGTGGAATATAAGGTGGATTTTGTAGTGCTTGTAAACCATATGGAATATAAGACTGTTGGAGAGGTATCTGGGCCATATAAGGTTGTTGAGACTAGACATTACTAGCTCCGGCTAGAATAAATGATTTAATGGGATTAGGAATACCACTAATAGGTTGATTCACTACAACCATGTGAGGTTGTGATCCACTCACATGGGTTCCACTAGATACAAGAGGGATATTTGGAATTTCACCCCGATGCTGGGAATGAGGCGGTGGCACATTTTGTCCACTTTATGGGGGAATCGAGGAACTTACAGATGTATGAACCGAAATTTTTAGTTGCACTAGAATGGAAGGTTGAAATGAAGGTAATGGTTGCAACAAAATCACGGTTGAATTGGAGCTGAAGTAATGACAATTTGTACAGGGATATGAGAGGTCACGTTAGGAATAAACGAACCAAAAGTAGGCATAACATATGATGACTAAATTGGATTTTGTTATAATGAAGAAGCATAAGGAGTTCTTGAAACTAGTTGAGCCAAGGTTGTATAACCACGTGGATGCATGAGCCCACTGTTTTCAAGAGGTGGTTGAGATGGAACTCTTCCTACATAAGGAAAGCCTTCCGGGGGAAGTCATATTTAGAAGCATTATCAACACTAGGAGTGTGAGCAACATAGAATTCCAGAGGACCTCAAGGAGAGGTTGGAATCTCACCTTCTAAAGCCATAAGTGGAAACAAATGACGAGGAGGAATCCGAGATGGACGAGGAGATAAATCCAAATGAACACTAGGATGATCGTATGGACTATAATGATGTTGAAAAGATATCACAAATGGATCAAAAAGTGGATTCATAGGGTATAAAACAAAACTTTGTAGACTCTCAAGGGTTTCTAGATTAGACTCCTGAGATGACGATGACTATTGAGGCAGGGGATGAGAAGCAAGGGGTTTGATATTTGGGACAATTCCAAGTTCAAAGCCTTGAGCTTTAATTGACTGTGAAAGTTTAGGATGAACTCCTTGTGAAGATCCTTCAGTATCAGATGATGAAGGGGAACTATGAGGTGAACCAAATTTTTCAACCACGATGAGTTTCTCTCAAGAGCAAAAGGAGAAGAGATGATTTCATTGAGAGATTATTAAAATTACAATTTACAGGAATTACTTAATGTGAGGCTAAGAAGCAACTGCATGGGTTCGACATATTGTTGTTGGAAGTTAATTTTATGACACGAAAAATAAATAAAAAGGGTGATGATAGGCAAGAGGGTTTACCAAGTATCCATCAACTGTCATATACACCTTAGCTGAAACCAAGGACTTGATGTATAATGGCTGATCTCCCTGAATGCTGTGTTCGGTGTATCACGTTTACAAGGCAGCTGACTCAGTTACCTGTGGCTAAAGGATATCAACATAATGGGGTGTCCCAATATATACTTAGTGGTATGGGGAGCATAAGTCCATGTTAGAAATGTCTAATGGATAACCATCTAGTGAGAATGTTGTACCTCTGAGTTGATAATGGTCAGCTATCAAGCCAAAGCATCTAAGATAATTGTTTTGGGGTTTTTGTTTTAATTTGGAGGACCAATGAATGAAACAGATATAACACTGTAATGCCTAACCTTTTGAATAATATTAATACCAAAACAGAGGGCTGCTATAAAATTTCACACAGTGATAAAGCTTGAATAGTGGTGGGTAGAAAAAAATTAATAATATGATTATCACAATTTTTAGATAGAAAATTAAATAATTATAAGTATGAAAACCTCTGATCGATGTTTAGAAAGTTCAAGAGAATATGCTTATGCTTACAACAAGATGATGATGATTTATTAATTTAGAGGGAATTAATTAAATAGACAATCCATTAATCCATCCTCTTTATAGATTATCACTTCAGAAGCTTATAGGAATAGATTGAAACACAATTATTCCTACCTAGTTATCTTTGTAAGACATAAGAATATGAGGAAAAACATAATGTGTAACACTGGAAAATCAAGAAACACAAACTATGTAAAACTGAATTCAAAATCCTTTTATTTGTATTAAGGGTCCAGAAAATCTAAAGTACATCAATTGTTTTGAAATGCTTCATCAAGAGTATAACTCTGTTTCAATGGTCAACTTGGTTCAATGGTGAATCCATAATAACTCGTAAGGAGAGTTATTTATACAATAGTAGAACTAAGAAAATATCCTAAATTGTTTTTACAAAAATAGATTTATTCAAGGAAAAGGAAATATCTTCATGCAAGAAGATAGAGAGAGCTATTGAACTGCTGCTTGTTGTCCCTGTTATTTAGGTTCTGTTGTCCTTTAGACTTTGATCTTTTGCCCTTTAAGCTACTTGGTTGTTTGATCTTCATGCTAGATGTCATTTTGACTTATGACCTTTCATCTGATACACTTTCATTTAATACTCTTTGACCTTGTTGACCTGTCAATAACCTTTACTGTGCTTTTTACTTTTACTGTACATTTCAAGTTTTTATTGTGTATTTCAACAGTAAATCATTTAGTTTTTACATGTTTCAGTATCAGGTAGTTGGATATTGATCATCTTTTTGTATATTTCATTCGTTTGTCTTTCAATTGTATGTTTTATCTGCCTCTTCTATTTTAACATTTACTGTCTCTGTGTAAAGGATTTCCTCTTTGTTTTAACCATTATTGTGTAAATGATAATTGTCTTTTTATTCAGAATAAAGGATTTTAAATGGATTTCCTTGTGAATCTAGAACAAACAGGTTTTATATGATCGCTTGCAAAACACAACAATTTTTAAGAAAAGCACAAGCAGACAGGGAGGGCTGTAATGGCTTCAGGGAACAGGATAGTGTATGGATGGAGTCTTGGTAATATTTGGAATATAATCGGCGGTCAAAATAGCTTGTAGAGGCTTAGGGTGGCGCAGGAAGGGTTATACGGGTTTTATTGTGTAAATGGGCGAAAAGAGTGAAAGTGAGGGTTTTGGCATTTAAACGGGATTTAAATTTTGGCGCAGAAGGGTTAAGTGAACAGTGGATGGTTTATCATACACAGGGAGCGATTTTGGAGGCTCATTGCACCACTTTTGGTTTGTGGGGTGGTTTTTCTCCGAGGGCATGCAAGTTAACGTGAGACTGCCACGTAACCATAAGGGTCCTGAGAAAAACCACGAATCTTGCATGACCTTGGGTGGGTAAAGCTAGTAGATTGGGAGCACGTGATATTGTTTTGGGTCATTGGATCTCGGACCGGATGATGTGATGGCTATAGCATGGTGGAGTTGCATGAAGGATAGTCAAGAGAGATTAGTGGGGCCTAGGGGTTAATTACAAAGGATTTGTATTTATTTTAATGAATAAGTGGGGTTTAAACATAAGCAGATTAAAAAGATAATGCACTGACTTATGGAGTGGGACCAAGGTTAATGATAGTGGGGTTTATTTAACCACACCAAGGGTGGTGGGTTAAAAAAGTTCTTATATTGGGAAAAAGATGACTTGTGGAGTTTTGTTAAGTAATGCAAGGTTTTAATAAAAATTAGGTTAAAAGGGGTTTTATGGGTATGGTGAAGTTAACTTTATAAAGCGGAGGGGGAAATAAAGACTTAGGTCAAGGGGATGTTATGGGTTTTAGGGAATTTACAAGGGGAAAATGATTTTTTCAAAAGCAAATGGGTTTCACACTAGGGGTACCACCGCTTATCATGGTGGCCAAGTGCTGCCTGCTAACCTTCAAGGACCACCTTATCAAGGTCAAGCGTCTTATGGGCAGCCCCCTCATGGATAGCAGTATTACAGACAACCTCATCTAAGGCAACCTAGCGGCCCACAAGGACAACCCTTCTAGGGACAACCTTTGGCCTTTGGTGGTCCATCTTTTACCTACTTTGGGCAACCTTCTGGTAATCTGGGACAACCTTACATACAATAAGGCCAACCCAGTATCTAGCAAGGCTACCCTTCTGGGCTAGTCAGTCAGCCTCACGTTCAGCAAGGCCAACCCACTGTCCAGCCTAGTCGACCATCTAAGTAGTTTGGTCAGCCTCAAATCCAACGAAGCCAACCAACTGTCCAGTCTGTTCAGCCATCCGGTCAGTCAGGACAACCCTCGGTTGTGCAAGGTCAACCCAGTACCCAGCAAGCTCAACCTTCTGGGCAAATGGGTCAACCTCAATCTCAACCAGGTCAACCTTCTAGCTAGATGGCTTAGCCCCAGTTCTCCCAAGGACATCTGTCTAGAACTGCTTAACCGGGCACTCAAACACTCATTGCTTCTCAAGCCCCACCCAGTTTTTAGCCCCAAACTGGGCTCCAGATCCAATCCGGTCTTCAAGCTCAAGTTGGGCCCCAAACCCAAACTGTTTATCAAGCCCAGCCTAGCTTCTAGGACCAGTTTGGAGCCCAGCAGCCTTACAATTTTCAGCAACCCCAAGGGCAAACTCAATTTGCCCCATACCAAAATTATCAACAACCACAGGTTAACCCGTACTAGAATTTTTAGCAGCCACATGTTGCTCCTATGGGTCAAGTTGGTAATCAGTGGAATGTAGGAGGTCAAATTCAAGGTCAACCATCCAGTTACAATTATAACCCCTATGGACAAAATCCCTACGGGTCAAATCCATCTGGACAAAATCAATGGGGGAAATAGGGAACTGGATGGAAATCTAGTGTTGTTTCTTATCCGCGGCCTCAGATGTTCTTCATCCCTCAATTACCCTTTTTGGCGATGTTGGAATTACCAGATGTGTCTAAACTGAGTAATGATTCTATTCTTCATAATCCGTATTGGCCACTGGTCCCAACTAAGATTCCCGGTGATTGTCCCAAATTCGATGGTAAAGCTGGAGAAGACCCCCATGCTCATGTCATGACCTATCACCTATGGCATTCGTCGAATTCATGGCTTGATGATTCAATCTGGCTCTGCCTATTTCAAGGAACTCTCACTAGCTCTGCTACCAAATGGTATTTTGAGTTGGCTCGCAAAACTTTTTAGGAATTTTAATTCACTGGCTATGGCATTTTTAGCTCATTTTCAGTTGCCGATTCGATATGAAATGGGCACACATCTCCTAACATCTTTGAAACAGAACACAGCTACGCATATCTTTGATCATATCCATGAATGGAGACGTCATTGTCATTTAATTAAGTTCTAGATTCTCGACTAGCTTCTGACCGACTAGTTTATGACCTCGTTCGTCGGTCTGATAGCCTGAGACATTGCTATGGGGGCATGTGTAACTGAAGAGCAATCCATTGCGCATGCTTAGTACCTTGACTTGGTTTACTCCTAGTCTGGTACGTTATATGATATTTTTCCGGATGCTCTGCAACCTGGAACTTCCCAATCTCCATCAACGCCATCCGTTGACGGTGTCATAGGTTCCGTTAATCTGTCCTCTTGAAAAGATCCTCCCAACCCTGCGAAACAAAAATATAGTGCTCCAAATGAAAATGCTTCCTAGGCTTCGTCTAATTTTGGTAAGAACTCTGAGGTTAACGCCGTTCAATCCACCTCGGTGGACAAGACCTTGAAAGGTAAAAAGAAGGGAAAAGGAAAGAATAAAGTTGATCAACCTAAACAAGACCCCCCTAAGTCTCCAGCCGAGGAAGGTGCCAAGCGTACACCTAAGTATCCTTGTCTTATTAAGGATGAGGATCACTATACTAAAGACTGACCAAGGCACTTTAAGGTTAGTCGGTTGTTAAAAGGTGCCCCTGGGACTCTTGCAGTGCTTAAAGAGCCTTTTCCCTCCCACCAGACTCAAATGTTCACTAATCCTTCTCAATACTCTTCTCCCTTCAGCTCCCAAATTTTTATGGTCGGGACAATCCCTGTCCATATCAGTACATGGTCAAAAGAGTGTCCTTCACTTGTTGAGAAGGAAACTGAGGTCCCCTCTAGTGTTCCTTCGCCCAGTTCGGGTCTACTCCATATCAAGCGACCTAGTACTGAGGCAGTCATTCGACCTCCTCCTAAAGGAGTACTCCGGAAGTCTTCTTACAACCTTAATGCTCGTGCTGCTCAGCATTATAGCATCATTGAGGATTTAGCCCAAGCTCCTTTGGCTATGTCCGCATTAGAAGTGCTCTAGAGCTATCCCTCCAAGGGGAAGTCGTTGCTATTGGCCATCGGTGGCATTGACCCAGCTGACTCAGAATTGATCACTTTTGGTCTAGAAAATCATGTACCAAGAATACCTCACCAAATAACCTTTCTTATTCAAGTCATTATCAATTCTAAGACTATTCACCGAAATGTTATTGATGAAGGCGCTTCTACATGCATCATGTTCGTTGCTTGTTGGAAGGCTATGGGTTCTCCAATCTTGAGCCAGTCTCCCAATACCTTGGAAGCCTTCGATGGGAGAGATTCCCATCCTTACGGTATACTCCCACGTTTACCTATTACTTTGGAAGGGAAGGCGGTCAAAGTTGAGGTCGAAGTTGTTGATGCCAATTTGACTTACAACCTCCTCTTAGGACGAAGTTGGACCTATGCCATGCGAGTCGTGGCTTCATCTCTTTTTCATGTTCTTCGCTTCCCTCATCAAGGGAAAATTGTTACGGTAGACCAGCTGTCCTTCTTCACCTCTTCTTCCTCCGTTGGCAATGTGACTTTGATGGAGCATACCTCTATTCTGTATGAGAGTGTGGGTGCTAGACTTTTTAAATATCCTTCCCTTATGGGTGTTTTTTCACTCCCACCTCCAAACATCGCTCCAATCAATATGATTTCAGTTCATTC
This sequence comes from Pinus taeda, assembly GCA_000404065.3. Classification (NCBI taxonomy): domain Eukaryota; kingdom Viridiplantae; phylum Streptophyta; class Pinopsida; order Pinales; family Pinaceae; genus Pinus; species Pinus taeda. The sequence goes on along the minus strand of APFE031465323.1, from coordinate 119,503 downwards.
TGATCCATGGATTCTTCCTCCCGCTAATCAAATCAAATCTTGGGGTGATGTTATGCCGTTGAGTCCTACCGAGCTCAACTACTTCGAAATCATTTCTGCATCGGCGTCATTTTCTGAACCTACTGCTTTAGGTAAGACTCTCGACTCATACATTTAATCCCCTTGGTTTGGAGATGGCGCTTCTTTTGACCCCCTATAGGAAAATTTTCCTTCTGATGAAGAGATTATTGAGACTATATCTTTTGAGGAACCCCACTGGTATGATCATCATCATCGTTCCTCATTTCTCCCCACCCATGGGGATACACTTGCTTCTCTTGAGTGGTTTGCTTCCAATATCCCTTCTCAACCCCTTCAGACACCTATATAGATCCATCAAGTTTTCTCTGAAGGCAACATGGGGAACATCACACAAACTCAACCCATCGACATCTCTGTTCATCCAAGGGTTGTCGAGCATATTCACGTCAGAGTCACTTGTACTCCTGAGGAAATTCAACTTTATACTGACCTCTTTCGATAATTTCATGATGTTTTTGCTTGGTCATATGAAGAGATGCCCGACATCGATCCCAGCATCATGGTGCATGAAATACCTATGTATCCGGGTGCTAAACCTGTCTGCCAGTGTCTACGCCCCGTGCACCCCCGAAAGGCTACAACTATCAAAGCGAAAGTTGAAAAGCTTGTTAAAGCTAGTTTTATTTACCCTATCCCGCTTACAGATTGGGTTTCTAATATTGTCCCTGTGACCAAGAAACATGGCACTATTAGGGTATGTGTTGATTATCGTGACATTAATTTTGCTTGTCCTAAAGATAATTTGCCCACACCTTTCATTGACCAACTCATTGATGAGTGTGCCGGGAGCGAGATTTATTCGTTTATGGACGGTTTCTCTAGTTACAACCAGATCAATATATCGCCCGCAGATCAACACAAGACAACCTTCATCTGTCCATGGGGTACTTTCGCTTATAATAAACTCCCTTTCGGTCTAAAAAATGCCGGTGCTACCTTCCAGTGTGCAATTTCTTATGCGTTCCATGATATCTGGCACATTGTATAGCCTTACCTGGATGACATTTCGGCTCATTCAACAAAGCACTCTGACCATCCAAAACACCTTCGTGAAATATTTATTCGCTGTCGACACTATCGCATTCACCTTAATCCGCACAAATGTGTCTTCTGCATTGAATCTGATAGACTTCTTGGGTTTGTTGTCTCGAAAGAAGGCATCTGCTTGGATCCTCTTAAGGTTGAAGCCACCTTGAATCTTCCTCCCCCTGCTTCTTTTCCGCAGCTACAGAGTTTGCATGGTAAAGAAAATTTGTTATGACGTTTCATTCCAAACTATGTTGAAGTAGCCAAAGGCTATACGTGGCTATTAAAACAGGATATTCCTTTTGTCTGGGGTACCATTGCACAAGAGTCATTCGAGTAGTGCAAGACGCTCCTTGTTTTTGCTCCATTGTTACGTCCACCAAATTATCACCATGACTATACTCTTTATTTAGTCACTGCCAATACCACTATTGGCATGGTTTTGGTCCAAGACGACGATGATGGTACTGAGCACGTTGTCTACTACCTTAGCTGCAATCTACTAGATACAGGAACTTGATACGCCTATGTCGAGAAGTTGGCTATGGCAGCCATTCATGCCATCCAATGTTTCCACCACTATATATTGTTGTGTACTACGACGGTGATTTCTGATTTCAACCCGATGACGTACATTTTGTCACGTCAGTTACTGGGGGGAAAATACTCAAAATTGATTGTTATCCTTCAAGAGTTTGACTTGGAGTTCACGATAGCCAAGTCTAAGAAATCCCTCCTCTTTGTTGAGTTGCTTTGCTCCCTACCATCTACAACTACGCCCTCTCGATCCGAGGACCATATTCTGGATGAGTCTCTCTTTTTTATTAGCACCCTCGATCCGTGGTATAGGGATATTATTATTTATCTATAGACATCTTCCTTTCATTCTGATCTATGTAACGATGCTTGGCGACGTATTCGCCACCATTCTCAACCTTACCGCATTATTGGGGACACCCTGTAACAGGTTGGCGCCGACTCTATTATTCGTTGTTGTTTGACATTCGAGGAGGCCGAGTGAGTCTTGAACGAATGCCACTATGGCGCTTGTGGCAGTCATATGTCCGAATATGCTACTCCTCAAAAGATCCTCCATGCTGGTTATTTCTAGCCGTCTATTTTTAAGGTTTCCATTCTTGTCGTCTGCTCTTGTCACGTGTGCCAGATCTACCAACGGAAGATGCATGCGCCCCCTACTCCTCTGCACCCTGTCATTACCATCAGCCCTTTTGCCAAATGGGGCATTGATTATATGACCTGTAAACCTCGTTCAGCTGGGGGCATGGGTATATCATCATTGCCATTGATTATTTCATGAAATGGGTTGAGGCGATGCCTACACTATCTAATGACAGCAAGAAAATGCTGCAATTTTTATTTAATCATGTCATCTCACGTTTTGGAGTCCCTCAAGCTATCATCACTGATCATGGTTCCCATTTCTATAATAATATGATGACTGAGTTAACAACCCACCTGGGCTTGCGGCATGATAGTTCGACACCATATTATCCTCAGGTCAATGGCTAGGTAGAAGCTATCAACAAAGTGTTGGTCACAATGCTTCAACACACCATTGGCATGCACAAGTCCAACTGGCATCTGATGTTGTTTTTCGCCTTATGGGCCTACCGAACTTCTATGAAAGATGCCACTGGATTCACTCCGTTCTAATTAGTTTACGACATGGAGGCCACTCTTCCAATTGAGTGTGAAATTCCTTCACTTAAATTAGCCATCAAATTGCTCCCAAACACTACTCCAGTAGAAGAAGATATTCTTTACCTAGAATGGTTAGACGAGACCCGTCGACTAGCCTCTCTAGTTATTGAAGCACAGGAGGAGTAAAAACTCACTTCAACCAAACTGTTCATCCCCATTCTTTTATTGAAGGAGATCTAGTCCTGCTCTATGATCAAGCCAATGATAAGCTGGGGGCAGGTAAATTCGAGCCCATGTGGCACGGGCCCTATATTGTGAAATGTGTTTTGCAAAAAGGGGCTTATGAGTTGATTGATTACGAAGGGAATCCTCTAGATAAACCCCGAAACGAGCTTTATCTAAAAAAATATTATGCATGAATCCCATGCATCTGATTTGTACATACATGTGTTTTCAGCATGTGTGTTTTCAGTGTGTGTTTGCTTGTATGGCTTGGTGTGTAGGCATAATCACTGCTTATTGTGTCTTTTTACTTCTTTTCCAGATGTCTGCTACACCTTACATTGGTTTCGCTGATGGTGCCTGCCATAGTACCTGGAATATTTCCTCTGCAGCATGGGTGATCTATGATCCTCATGGTGAGTTAGTAGATCTTCAGGGTGTTTGTCTAGGTTTCACCACAAACAATGCCACTGAATACAATGCTGTTATTGAATTGCAGACTGAGGAAATTAACCTCGATATTCGTGCATTGGTTGTGAATCTGGATTCTCAACTTGTGGTCCACCAACTCAATGGACGTTATTCCATCAGAGATCATCATATTTTAAGGTTGTATTTATGTGTTAAATTATTGGAAAGAAGTTTTGATTTTATTGGATATCAACATATTCCAAGAAGATTAAACACGTTAACTGATGCATTAGCAAATCATGTATTAGACAAACATTTATGCAACAGGTAAAGTAAACATTGCATAGAAGCATTTAGACGCAATAATGAACCATAAGATAGCATGTATATGTATATATATAATATATTAATATATATATAATATATATATATATATATTATATATATATATATATATTATATATAATAATATATATAATAAATAGAGTCTGTGTACATCCGAGACATATGTCTCTCAAAAAATCAGTAGCAAATAAAGCCTAGGCATCTACTGCGGTGGGTTATGCTCCCTATAGCAAACCACTGCTCGTGCGACTCTGTTCTCCACCATTTTTTGACATTCAAGGAGGCCGAGCGAGTCTTGAATGATTGCCACTCTGGTGCTTGTGGTGGTCATATGTCCGGATATGCTACCGCTAAAAATATCCTTTGTGCTGGTTATTTATGGCCGTATATTTTTAAGGATTGCATTCTTGCCATCCGCTCTTGTCACGCGTGCCAGATCTACTAACGGAAGATGCGTGCACCCCCTGCTCCTTTGCACCCTGTCATTACCGTCGGCCCTTTTGCCAAATGGGGCATTGATTATATGACCTATAAACCTTGCTCAGCCGGGGGGAATGGGTATATCATCGCTGCCATTGAATATTTCACGAAATGGGCCGAGGTGATGCCTACACTATCTAACGATGGTAAGATAGTGGCACAATTTTTATTTAGTCATGTAATCTCACGTTTTGGAATCCCTCTGGCTATCGTCACTGATCATGGTTCCCATTTCCGTAATCATATGATGACTGAGTTAACAACCCAGCTGGGCTTGCGGCATGATAGTTCAACACCATATTATCCTCAGGCCAATGGCTAGGTAGAAGCTGTCAACAAAGTGTTGGTCATGATGCTTCAATGCGCCATTGGCATGCACAAGTCCAACTGGCATTTGATGTTGTTTTCTGCCTTATGGGCCTACCGAACTTCTATGAAAGATGCCACTGGATTCACTCCATTCAAATTATTTTACGGCATGGAGGCCACTCTTCCAATTGAGTGTGAAATTCCTTCACTTAAATTAGCCATCGAATTTCTCCCGAACACAACTCTGGTAGAAGAACATCTTCTTTACCTAGAACAGTTAGACGAGACCCATTGACTAGCCTCTCTAGTTATTGAAGCACAGGAGGAGTGAAAACTCACTTCAACCAAGCTGCTCATCCCCATTCTTTTATTGAAGGAGATCTAGTCCTGCTCTATGATCAAGCCAATGATAAGCTGGGGGCAGGTAAATTCGAGCCCATGTGGCACGGGCCCTATATTGTGTAATGTGTTTTGCAAAAAGGGGCTTATGAGCTGATTGATTATGAAGGGAATCCTCTAGATAAGCCCTGAAATGGGCTTTATCTAAAAAAATATTATGCATGAATCCCGTGCATCGGATTTGTACATACGTGTTTTCAGCGTATGTTTGCTTGTATGGCTTGGTGTGTAGGTGTAATTGCCGCTTATTATGTCTTTTTACTTCTTTTGCAGATGTCTGCTACACCTTACGTTGGTTTCGCTGATGGTGCCTGCCATATTACCTGGAATCTTTCCTCTGCGGCATGGGTGATCTACGATCCTCATGGTGAGTTAGTAGATCTTCAGGGTGTTTTTCTGGGTTGCACCACAAACAATGTCGCTGAATACAACATTGTTATTGAATTGCTGACTGAGGCAATTAACCTCGGTATTTATGCATTGGTTGTGAATCTGGATTCTCAACTTGTGGTCCACCAACTCAATGGGCATTATTCCGTCAGAGATCATCATATTTTAAGGTTGTTTTTACGTGTTAAATTATTGGAAAGAAGTTTTTATTTTATTACATATCAACATATTCCAAGAAGATTAAACACAATAACTTTTTTGCATTAGAAAATCATGTATTAGACAAACATTTACACAACATGTAAATTAAACATTGTATAGAAGCATTTAGACGCAATAATGAACCATAAGATAGCAAAATAATATATAAATTATATATATTATATATATATATATAATATATATAAGATATAAGATATATAATGTCGTGTGGCACACCGAGGCACTAAAAAATAAATGTATATGTCAAAAAATAGAGTCAGTGTACATCCGAGACACATGTCTCTCAAAAAATCAATAGCAAATAAAGCCTAGGCATCTACTGTGGTGGGTTATGCTCCCTATAGTAAACCATTACTCGTGTGACTCGTCTCAAGAGTCTATGCACCCTAGGTATGACCCCTATTGTATGTATCTGATACTCTATGGGGACCTCTTCGATCCTCTTGTAATCCGAGATCCCCTCTGTCAGGCCCTCAAGATTACGAGCTACTGTCTCCACTGAACTACCAGCTGGAGGAACCAAGGCCAGCTCCCTGATGACTTGTGGTTCCCTCCAGGTATCCCGAGCTACTTCCACAAGTCTCTCCAGTCCCACGTCTGCAGTAACATAAGATACTTTAAAAACATCATAAAAGACAAAATCCAAAAATAATGTGATCAAGTTTTAATCTCCATTGTCCCACTGCTCGCCAGCAGGTAGCATCATGTCGGGGTCCCCACGGAGATCCATACGTACGTATGGCCAATCCTTGACAAAAACCACTTGGAAATTCATCCACTCTCGGAATAGTGTCCCCCACAACACTGGTCGACCACCACTCCCTTGCGGCATGACGTGTGCCCAACAAGTGATCTGGGTCTCCCGTGGTCTTGCATCATCTAAATCCATATCCTGTAACTGAAGTGATGGGACTTGCTCCAGCATGAGCAGAATCAGAATAGACCCGTAACAAAACTGCTTTGCCTCTCTGCGACGGCATTTGGTGAGCTGCCTCTTCATGTTGATGGTCACTGCCTTAGCCCAATTATACATAGTTGGGTTAAGGCACTCAAGAGCCAACCGAAGGTGGGTCTTTGTTGCCTCATGCTAGGCTTGCGAGCCTGCTACTCTCATCACCATAAATAGAATTGAATGAAGGATCAGGTCCTCTACTAAAGGAATTGCCAATTTCCCACTAGTGCTTGATTTTTGTGCCCCTGGGCACACCCGAGCTATCAGCATGTCTAGTGATTCCCCGCCAACTCATTGGCCCTCTAAAATTGGCATCTCACCATGACGGGACAGTTCAGTCAAGAAATAGATGTCAATAGCATCAAACTGAATGTCTTTCCCCCGAATGACAAACTTTCCATCCGTTGGGTTCCAAGCGCGAATCAACAAGTCTAACAAGTCAGGTTGGGCCTGAAGGTGTGGGGTGAGAAAGAATTTTAGTAATCTGAATTCAAGCAAAGCCCTTTGGCACCCAACATCATTGAAAGCTTGTTCATCGTGATCATCGTGAGTTCTTTCTTGCCATACAAATGCCATATTGCCCTGCGTCAAGGAGAAATGAATTAGAACTTTGTTCATAAGCTTAAATCCATGAATTATAGAAATATTCAACTTTACGGCACCGTCGCGACTATTTTTTAAACAGCGGCGAAGGCTCAGAGACAATAGTTCATTTTTCCCGATATCTTCGCGAGAGTACATCTGCATCTCGTGATGATCGCGGAAGTGGTATGTGTTATCACACTTGGTCATTGCTAACTCGAGCAACTTTCTTGCGACGACTGAGAGGCAGAATTGGATTTAAAAAATCCACCTAAAACCACCTATCCGAGGTCAAATTGTATTAAAAACCACTAAAATGTAACGCAAGGAAGAATGTACTTACTTGGAGAAGGTTTGAAGTGAAACCGTGGACTGGTGATGCCGAAATCAACTTCGGAAGTTTGGTCAAGTTGGTTCTCCAAAATGCCAAAGGTAAAAATGCAAAGTGTTAATGGTAAAAATAGAATTACCACACCCCTTTTTATAGTGTTTTTGGGAAAAATTTTAAAAAATTATACTTGAGGGTGTGGGTTTCTTCATTTATATTGAATTTTTAATTAGGGTTTTGGGGTTTTTTGATATTATTTTCACATATATAATCGACTTATGTCAAATAGATCTTATGGTGCAATGTTTTGTACAGGAATAACGATGGATGGATCATACTACGGGTTCATATACACTTGATCCAAAGTCCTCTTTAATCTCTTTTCTGACTTAAAAGACGGAAAGATTGCCGAGTTATCCCTCTTTGAATCATTAAACGAAATATGAGGTCGTCTACTTTGAGCTCTTTTCCAACCATGTAAACATGAAAAGATTGCCAGACTTTTGTCGTTTCAAGTTTGATATTAGTTAAGTACTCCTTGATCGTAATGGTCAAGTGGTTCTCTCGAGTATTATTTTATACTTTTTTGGGCTCGAGGGACACAAATCTACGAAAAAGGACCCCCTGGAGTTTTCTTTTCCATGTCTTTTTCAAACTCTCTAAACATGAAAAAGACTCCAAGTTTTACCTATGTCGGACTCGTTAAACCCTGACAACATTGGACTTGTGACCATGATGAGACTCGAGCTTCTCCTCCCTAGGGCTTGTTAAAACTATTACTAGGTTGGATTTGACCAAAATGAGACTCGAGCTTCTCCTCCCTTGAAGCTTGTTTTAAAAAATAATTGGCGTACTCACCAGCAATGGTGGGGGGAAATTTGGAAATCATCATTGATTATCTATGGCAGCTAGTCACTCTTGAACATCGACACTTTTGCTTCTTGTTGGGTTGGGATATCCATACATTGTCATTTGGCCTTTCATGGGTTTGGGTTGTCACTTTGCCTCATTCCATCTGATCCATAACCTCCGATCCTTTGGTATCGAAATGCTGCCACATTCTGGAGTCGTGTCATCGATATGTTGAAGAGTATAATCTTTCTATAGTTTACGCCCTTACCTCCTCCTCTAATCTTCTATGTCACCATCTACTACTTGTTCCTTATCTCGTTTCATTGATGGGGGAAACCTCATGGCCCTCTTGCGACAGATCGTCTCCTGTCGACACCAGCTCATTATCCAGGAGACTGATCTAGAGATCCCTTTCAGTACCTTGGAGCTTGCGTGCCTCAATGGCAAGTTCTTCATGCCTAATGACAGAATTTCCTCATTGGTATTCGATTGGGTGACCCCACAAGTGTTCAACTTCAACTCATTTTTCACACTTCGTGGATTGTACTGGGCCGTACCTTGCGAACCATTGGCATTATTGGTGGTTTCTCTCACGCTTGTTAATGGTTTATATCATTGGCCAATAATCAAGCAAATTTCTATCATGTTCGACTTTAGCACATCTATTCACATGATAGGACTTGTACTATGATCGGTTGGGTTTCAAGATCTTGAGCTAAGATTACAGATGTTTGGGTTGCGTGGATTGGTTCGTGATTACATATATGACTCTTTGATGGATGGCTGCGACCATGCCTAAGTCTTCATGGATGGCTGCGACCATACCTTTTTCATTATTATGGTCTTATCAACTGGGTGGTTGCGTCCATACCAAAGACCAAGTTTTATATGTACTACGGATGGCTGCACCCATGCATAGACTATATGTATTTCACTATCACAAATATAAGTTGTACTTGCGCCTACAGGATCTTCGAGGTGGTTCCCGTTCAGATAGTTTTGTAAAGCATTTCACCCCTCCCACTCTCTCGGGCTTCACACTTTAGGGGGCATCTGTTACATAGTAATTTGTCACTATCCTCATTTCAATCCTTCTACTGTGTCATGTGTTAAATTAACATGATTATATCTTCCCACTATTGCAAGAAGATTAAGAAAGTGCTCTCTGTTGCTGCAAATGAACCTTATTCCCTAAGTTTCTGCCTCGTCGCTAGTAAACCCTTAATATACGAGACGTTCCCATTTCCATAACGGTCTCATTGCGACTCCGTCATAGGTGTACATCTATTTCCCGTGAAGGTTGGATTTCTAGACCTGGTATGAGGTTATCAGTTGTGTCTTGCGACAACGAGTCTGTGTGCATTACCTCCTGTGATGCAGTCGCGAGTAATCAATTTATGTCCCACGACGATCCATATTGAGCAAATTTGTTTCAACATTCGGCCTTCTGGATGTCTCCAGACCTGGTTTTTGGCATAGTTTGTGTTGCCCTTCCTCCTCTAGCATGGCAGTTCCATCATTTGTGCTACCTTCCTTGATGATGAGCTCTCTCTTCCACCTTTCATGGAGACTCCTTCTCTTATTAAAGCACTCACCTTTGATATGATCAACTAGTTAGCAATTCCTTTGGTTGAGTAGCGTTGTTAGTGCTTTTGAATTTGACAGATAGCTGGTGTGGGTGTGACAAGTGTGATATTGTTGATAGCTTGTGGAAGGTTGTGGAGTGCCCTTAACATTGTGTTAAAGCTTATGAGTGAGAGAGAGACATTGTATGTTGAGAGATTCATCCTTGAAGAGTGAATGCTTGAGAAACATACTGGTTGGATCCTCTAAGAAGGCTTGTGACGTCAAGACTCGGTTGTAAGCTTGCTCTCATTTCATTATTAATACAATCAATGATGCTTTCCTATGTCTTGTATGTAATTTACTTGATAGCTCATGACTTCTTGACTTTGTGAGTAAATAGATCATTGTTGTTTTCTGGTTACGTGCTTTGTTTTATTTTCTTTGCATTGCTTCAGGTTGATCACTCATTGAGGAGAAGGAAACGGAAGTTGGAGCATCGCAACGAAACTTCATCAACCACCGATTGAGGTAGGCCTCCAACGATGTCTGTTTAAGGAAGTCAATTTTTGATCTATCTTTGCTGTGACTAGATCCACTCTAGGGCTAGAGGGGTTGCCTCTGTCCACAGAGGGAACACTATCCGCAGAAGCAACCCCTCTAGCCTTAGAGTGGGTCTAGTCACAACAAAGACAGATCAAGAATTGATTTCCTTAAATAGTCATTGTTGGAGGCCTACCTCAACCGGTGGTCGATGAAGTTCTGTTGTGCTTCTCCAGCTTCCGTTTCCTTCTCCTCAATGAGTGATCAACCTGAAACAATGCAAAGAAAATACAACAAAGCACGTAACTAGAAATCAACAATGATCTATTTACTCATAAACTTAAGAAGTCATGAGCTATCAAGTAAATTACATACGAGACATAGGAAAACATCATTGATTGTATTAATAATGAAATGAGAGCAAGCTTACAACCGAGTCTTGACGTCACAAGCCTTCTCAGGGGATCCAGCCAGTATGTTTCTCAAGCATTCACTCTTCAAGGATGAATCTACCAACGTACAATGTGTCTCTCTCACTCATAAGCTTTAACACAAACTTAAGGGCACTCCACAACCTTCCACAAGCTATCAACAATCTCACACTTGTCACACCCACACCAGCTATCTATCAAACTCAAAAGCACTAACAACACTGCTCAACCAAAGGGATTTCTAACTAGCTAATCATATTAGAGGTGAGTGCTTTAATAGGAGAAGGAGTCTCCATGAAATGTGGAAGAGAGAGCTCATCCTTAAGGTAGGTAGAAAAAATGATGGAACTTCCATGCCAGAGGAGGAAGGGTGACACAAACTATGCCAACAACCAGGTTTGGAGACATCCAGAAGGCCGACTGTAGAAACGAATTCACCCAATCTGGATCATTGCGGGACATAAATTGATCACTCGCGACTACATCATAGGAGGTAATGCACACATACTCATCGTCGCAAGACACAACTAATAACCTCACGTTGGGTCTAGAAATCCAACCGTCATGGGAAATGGATGTACACCTGCGACGGAGTCGTGATGAGACTGTTATGGACATGGGAACATCACATATATTAAGGGTTTACTAGTGACAAGGAAAAAACTTAAAGGATAAGGGTCATTTGTAGCAACAAAGAGCATTTTCTTAATCTTCTTGCATTAGTGGGAAGATATGAACATGTTAATTTGACACATGACACAATAGAAGCACTGAAATGAGGAGAGTGACAGTGTAACAGATGCCCCCTAAAGCGTGAAGCTTGAGAGAGTGGGAGGGGTGAAATGCTTTACGAAACTGTTTGAACTAGAACCACATTGAAGATCCTACAGGCGCAAGTACAACTGATATCTTTGATAGTGAAATACATATAGTCTAGGCATGGGCGCAGCCATCTGTAGGACATATAAAACTTGGTATGTGGTATGGACGCAACCATCCAATTGATAAGACCATAATAATGAAAAAGGTATGGTCGCAACCATCCATCAAAGAGTCATATATGTAATCACAAACCAATCCACGCAACCCGAACATATGTAATCTTAACTCGAGGTCTTGAAACCCAACTGATCATAGTACAAATTCTATCATGTGAATAGATGTGCTGAAGTCGAACATGATAGAAGTCACTTGATTACTGGCCAATGATGTAAACCATTAACAAGCGCAAGAGAGACCACTAATAATGCCAAAGGTTCTCAAGGTACTGCCCAGTACAATCCACTAAGTGTGAAAACTGTGCTGAAGTCGAATACTCATGGAGTCACCCAATCAAAGACCAATGAGGAAAGTCTATCGTTAGGCACGAAGAACTTGCCATTGAGGCATGCAAGCTCCAAGGTAATGAAAGGGATCTCTAGATCAGTGTCCTAGATAATGAGCAAGTGTCGACAAGAGACGATCTGTCGCAGGAAAGCCATGATGTTTCCCCTATCAATGACATGAGATAAGGAACAAGTAGTATATGGTGAAATAGAAGATCAGAGGAGGAGGTAAGGGCGTAAACCGCAGAAAGATTATACTCTTGAACATGTCGGTGACACGACTCTGGAATGTGGCAGCATTTTCGATACCAAGGGATCGAAGGTTATGGATCAAATGGAATGAGGCAAAATGACAACCCAAACCCATGGAAGGCCAAATGACGATGTATGGATATCCCAACCTGATAAGAAGCAAAAGTGCTGATGTTCAAGAGTGACTAGCTACCATAGATAATCAATGATGATTTCCAAATTTTCCCCCACCATTATTGGCGAGTACCCTAATTATTTTTGAAAACAAGCTTGAAGGGGATAGCATATGCTTGTAATATAAGTTCGACCTTTGGTCGAATCCAACCTAGTAATAGTTTAACGAGCCCTAGGGAGGAGAAGCTCGAGTCTTGTCATGGTGACAAATCCAATGTCGTCAGGGTTTAACAAGTCCGACATAGGTAAAACTTGGAGTCTTTTTCATGTTTAGAGAGTTTGAAAAAGACACGGAAAAGAAAACTCTAGGGGGTTCTTTTTTGTAGATTTGTGTCCCTCGAGCCTGAAAAAGTATAAAATAATACTCGAGAGAACCGCTTGATCATTACGATCAAGGAGTACATTTCGTAATTAGTGTCCTCGAGTCGAAAGAGTAGAAAAGGAATCAAAGACACGTCATTTCATAACCAGTATTGAACTCAAAAAGACAAAAGTCCGGTGATATTCTAATGTTTATAGGGTCAAAAAAGAGATGAAAGTGGACTACCTTTTTAATTCCCTTTAATGAGTCAAAGAGGAATAACTCAGCAATATTTTCATATTTTACGAGTCAGAAAAGAGCTTAAAGGAGACTCGCCCTTGAGGAATGATTGGTATAAAGGGTAGAAACTAGTTCCGACAATGGTGGAACTGCTCAAAACATGTAATGGTCAAGAGGCTCACTAATAAAACCACTCATTTCTACGGTTCCTCAGGAAAGGAAAAACAACCAAGTGAAAGCATATGATCGACCAAAGACAAAGCATATGGTGGCGATGGAATGAAACAACCAAGGCTCATCTAGCAGAATTTAGTGGATAAAAATGGCAATCATGAGATGTAAATTGGGTATGGCTTCATTTTTACACAAGCTTGAACCATGGAGAACTCTACTTGGATTTGGTTTCATGTTTACACAAGCTTGAAACGAAAAACTATGCTTGTTATGAGTTCACATGCCCCCAGCATAATGACACAATTTGAGGTACATGCCCACCAAGCTTCATTGCATTCAACGAGGTGGATGGAATGAAGGTTCACTTTCAAGATCTTGGAAATACTCGACTTGGATTTTACGAGATCTTAATCAAAGACTCGATTTGGAAAGGGAATTGTTTCATTTTTTTTAATGAGGTTGGCATAGTGAAAGAACTATCCACATAATCCCTGTTTCATTTCTTTAACGAGGTTTACACAAGATAATAACCATCCTTGGACACCTTGTTTCATTTTTTAATGAGGTCGACACAAGATAAGAACTATCCTTGGAACTCCTTTTCATGGGCCATATGAGAACATGGCTCCCAAGAGGTCCTCGCGGGATGGAAGAAACACACACTGGGAGGAACACATGTCATGAGGCACTAATGATAGATTGGGTTCCAATGCCCCCAATACATGATGTAGAAGACCATCTGCATGATCATTAGCAAAGGTGGAGATGGAACGGGTAGCCACATAATTGACCTGTGGTAAGGAAGGCATTTCTTGTGAGCAAGAACCAATAGGGGATGACAGTTGCACAGGAGGCACCGGGGGAATAAAGAACGATAATTGATCGATGGTCACCATTCTTCCATCGTGTGGAAAACAGACCACACGGAAAAGTGAAGAGACAAGGGCCCCCATGGCATAAACATAGTCACGACCAAGGAGAAGACTGAAATCTAAAGCACCTTGGACATCCATTACATCTATATAGAGAGTTTTTCCATAGGAAACTTTGGAAAGATCCCCAAGGTTGGCTAGTTCCTCTGTCAAATTCCAACAGATTCTATGCGACTGACACAAGCTGCAGGGAGCCGAAAGCTTAGCAAGTAGTGAAGGGCATGAGGCTAACTGGTGCACCCTCATCCAAGACAATGCCAAGTATTGCCTTATCATAGGCATGTACTATAATCTGGAAAGGCACATAGGATGGAAGGTGGAAAGTAGTCAAGTGACTCCAATCAAAGTAAACAACTGAACTACTTGGTGGGGGTATCATATGATTGCCCCCATTCTTAACAGGAACTGAAGAAGGACTCTCTGAATCAGCTGGGATAGGAGGGTCATTCTTAGACTCAGGGGAATCTGACAAGACAAGAAGAACATGAGCAATAGAATCATGATGCTCTTCCGGAACAGAGTGATCAATAGGTGGTGAATCCAAGTCGACACTCTCTCCGACCAATGGTTGGTTTGGAGTAGGCTTAGCACAACTCGGTTCGGAAAGAGGAGGATGGACAAGAGAAGAATCTAAGTTAATCTCTTTGTCAACGGGGAGAGCATCTGAAGAGAGCCTATAATAACCAACTGGAAGGGGAGGCGAAGAAGCTGTAAGACTTTCCAAAACAGCTAAAGCTTTATCCATAAGTGAACAAAGGTGAAGGGGATGGTTGCCTTCACATAGTCTACAGGGGAATCAAATCTTCCCTTTCTTCTTACTGCTGCAAGTTGATCTGGTAGCATCATCATCAGCTTTATAGGATGATGAGGGATGAGCCAGATCGTGAGACCATACTTCTAAGATTCTACGGATGCCAGGACAATCAAGAAGAAGATGGTCACCCTTGCACAATTTACAAGGAAACTTAACCTTCCGCGGAGGAACAGAAGGGGTTTTGACCTGAGATGTATTCAGGACATGATTCGGATGGGTGGCCTCATGTTTATCATACTTCTTCTTCTTCTTTGTCTTCTTCTTCTTCTTCTTAGTCTCCTGGTTACTAGATATGGAACTTTCACTAGGCGAAGGAGGAGAGGAAGGCGGAGAAACAGGGGAAGAAGGCACAGGCTCAACATTAAAATCAACATGTTGTGGTTCAAACAAAGGAGATGGTGGAACAGGAGTCATGACACTCGGGGCCACCGAGGTTTAAAATAACCAAACGGGTAGACCGATGGTTAACCCAGGCAAAGACAACGTTTCCATGGATGGAGGACCGACATTTCCAAATGGAGGAAGTGGACCAGGATTTCCATATGAGGGAAGACCTTGGCCGGTAGACTCGGGGGATGTTGCCATCAAGAATGGGCTTGAAAAACACTCTTATCACAACCAAGAACTTGAACTATTAGCAGGAATATTTCATGGGTAGTAAATTTTATGACACAAGAACAAAACTTGACCTTTTCATGTTTCAAGAGTTGAGAAAAGGATGAAAAGGTGACTATATCTCTTTCGAGGTTTAATGAGCCTGAAAGGATAAGTGCTCAGATGGACCTTTTCTTTTAAGGAGTTCGAAAAGGAATGAAAGTGACTACTCTGGAGAACTAGGCAAAAGGTTTACCAAACAACCCGTAAAACTGCATATACACCTTGGCGATCACATGAAAACCAAGGACTTTCTGTACAACAGTCAATCTTCCTAAATGCTATGTTCGGTGCGTTATGGTTTGCAAGGCGGCAGACATGGCTTCCTAAGGATATAGGATGATAACCTAGTGGGGTCGCCAACTTGTGATGTAGGAAAGTGTTCCCTCTGTGGACAGAGGCAACCCCTCTAGCCCTAGAGTGGGTGTGGTCACAACAAAGACAGATCAACAATTGATTTCCTTAAATAGTCATTGTTGGAGGCCTACCTCAACCAGTGGTCGATGAAGTTCCATTGTGCTGCTCCAACATCTGTTTCCTTCTCCTCAATGAGTGATCAACCTGAAACAATGCAAATAAAATACAACAAAGCACATAATCGGAAAACAACAATGATCTATTTACTCATAAAGTCAAGAAGTCATGATCTATCAAGTAAATTACATATGAGACATAGGAAAACATCATTGATTGTATCAATAATGAAATGAGAGCAAGCTTACAACCGAGTCTTGATGTCACAAGCCTTCTTAGAGGATCCAACCAGTATGTTTATGAAGCATTCACTCTTCAAGGATGAATATCCCAACATACAATGTCTCTCTCTCACTCATAAGATTTAACACAAAGTTAAGGGCACTCCACAACCTTCCACAATCTATCAAAAATCTCACACTTGTCACACCCACACCAACTATCTATCAAACTCAAAAGCACTAACAACACTGCTCAACCAAAGGGATTGGTAACTAGCTGATCATATCAAAGGTGAGTGCTTTAATAGGAGAAGTAGTCTCCATGAAATGTGGAAGAGAGAGCTCATCCTTAAGGTAGGTAGCAAAAACGACAGAACTGCCATGCCAGAGGAGGAAGGGTGACACAAACTATGCCAACAACTAGGTCTGGAGACATCCAAAAGGCCGATTTTTGAAATGAATTCGCCCAATCTGGATCGTCACGGGACATAAATTGATTACTCGTGACTGCATTGCGGTAGGTAATGCACACAGACTTGTTGTCGCAAGACACAACTAATAACCTCGCACTGGGTCTAGAAATATGACCATCATGGGAAACAGATGTACATCTGTGATGGAGTCACAATGAGACTGTTATGGACATGGGAACGTCACATGTATTAAGGGCTTACTAGTGACGAGGCAGAAACTTAAGGGATAAGGGTCATTTACAGCAACAGAGAGCATTTTCTTAATCTTCGTGCATCAGTGGGAAGATATGAACATGTTAATTTGACACATGACATAGTAGAAGCACTGAAATGAGGACAATGACAAATTACTGTGTAACAGTTCAATAATCTGATTTATTCTCCTTGAAAAATCATCAACTTCATCTGTTGAATCTTGCAAGAATTTTAAAATAGGGAAGGCCAAATTGGTAGGAAAGATTGCGTCTTTCCCTTAAACTAACTGGAAAGGAGATTTTCTAGTAGATCTCTTTAGAGTATTTCTGTTTTCCCATATTGCATAAACTAAATGAGAGTCCCAACTCTTTTTATGATCCACTAGAGTCTTTTTGATTACCTTTACCAGACTTTTATTGGAGGATTCTGTAAGGCCATTACCTTGTGGGTAATATGGGGTTGAATGATGTAATAGAATATGATATTTCCGGCAAAAACCAATCATTTTAAAATTAGAAAATGCTGCTGCATTATCAATGACAATTTGAGTTGGGTAACCAAATCTAGGTAAGATGTTCTCTTCAATAAATTTGATTACTACTAAATCAGTAGCATTTCTCACTGGAATTGATTCCACCCATTTAGTGAAGTAGTCTGTTGCAGTGAGGATCCATCTATGCTGATTACTTGAAGTGGGATGAATCTCTCCAATAAAATCTATCCTCGTTGGCTAAAAGGTTCTGAGACTATTGATGGGACTAGTGGAAGAGCTGCTAATTTTTTCTTACCAGGAAACATTTGATAAGGAACACAACCTCTGACCTTTGCTCCTACTTGTAAGAATAATGCTGGCCAATAAACTCCTCCACTTAATATCTTATATGCTATTGCTCTCCAAGCATAATGTCCTCCAAAAAATCCTGTATTAAACTGATCAATGATTCCTTCAGTTTCTAATTTTGCTAAGCATAATAAAAAAAATATTTAGTGGGTCTTTCCAGTGAAAAATTTCATTTATGATATATTACTTGACTTCTTTCAGTTTGAGAGTTTTATACTGGCCTTTGGAGAATGCTGCTGGGCATTTAAAATGGATCAAGAAATTTACAATGTCTTGGTACCAATCTGACAACAAAAATTTGTCATCAATGTATAAAGGGGAAATTTGATTTGAAGATAAAGGCTCTTGTGGATTCTCCCCTTTAAGATGAAGGGAAGGTTCTTATGGATTCTCTCCTTATACAAGGACAGAAGGTTCTTGTGTATTCTTCTTATCTGAAGTTTGAGAAGGTTCTTGTGGATTCTTCCCTTGTATTTCTAAAATAGAATTGATTCCGAGCACTTTATAGTTGGATTCATCTAGAAGCTTAGCTAATCCTTGGCCTTTTACTAGCTTTGTAGTTTTTATAGTTAGATCAAAATCTAGTATTTGAGTGATCCATCTACCTCTCTTTCATCAATGTTTGGTTGGGTTAAAATAATTTTCACTTGACTGTTAGGAACATAAGCAGTAATAGGAGAGTGTAGGACATACATCCTGAATGATTTCGGGGCTTGAATAAGGGCATAGACATGCTTCTCGATTATGTCATACTTAAGCTTGGCATCTCTCATAACCTTACTGAAAAAGGCTATGGGTTGGTCATGGGAATCTTCATCCTTTTGTAGTAGAACAACAACAAGGGTTGTTTCTGAGGCAAAGGAAAAGACACTGAATGGTTTAGTGTATTTTGGATTGTAGATTACTGTGGTGTGGTTTCTGAGAGGAGTTCAGATTTTCCACAGTGTTCATCTTTATATTGGTCAACGTTTCGAGTCTAGACCCAGACTCATCATTAGGACTGATATACGGAGAAAAGAAAGAAAAGGGTTTGTGATAAATAGGCATGATGTAAAGACAGTATGGCCGACTAAATGTCTGCTTATTGCTATAATTTCAATTATTTAT